>JBCEWC010003504.1:0-30076 GCA_038996855.1 Solanum aculeatissimum
ATGTCAACAACTTAAAATAATCAAATTTAATTATGAAACGGTTAATTCTAGAAGTGATTAAATTAAAAATAACAAAAAATCTTATTGAGAATTTGGTGAAAATTGAATGAGACATAAAATTGAAATACGCGACATTTGAAATTAGAGGATAGAACATAATTAGGAATAGCAAGATATAAACTTTAAAAATCATAAAAAAATACTTTTTCGCATTTTCGAAAGCTAATTATTTCAAGTTGTTTAAAATTAAAAGCTCGATATTTAATTTGTATTGTAGAGGGTAAAAATTGGATGTCAACACCTAATTTACCCATATTATTAATTATAACCATTTCTCTATTATATTTTTCAAAATATTATATTTATTATATTCAAAGAATAATTTGATAAAATTATTTTTATTATTTATTACTTGCTAATTCTTATGTTAAGTCAATAGAAGATAAATAAAAATGAATAGAAAAAATACATCTTAAAATATTAATCAAAATTATATGATTTGACTCAATAATTGAAATAGTAATAGTAAAAGTGAACAGAGGGGTTAGAACCAAAAAAGTTTAAAGGAAGATAAACATCATTTATTTCAATCAACTTCTTTTTTGTCCTTATGATAATGTGGCACAAATTCCATACTTCCATGTTAAGTATTGACTTTCAATACTGTGTCAAACTTCAAAACGTGTTTCTACTGCACCATCTCTCTTCTTTCTTGTCGACTCATTAAAATCCTACACAGACAGACAAACCCAAACATCTCCATAGCAATGGACCTTCAAGAATCCATCAGCAACCAAACAGGCGTATCCTTGACACTAGCCAAACATGTTTTCTCCACCGAGGTTAAAGGGGACACCACCAACATGGTCTTCTCCCCTTTGTCGATCCATGTAGTGTTGGGTCTCATCGCAGCGGGTTCAAATGGCCCGACCCGCGATCAGTTGCTCTGTTTCCTCAAATCGAAGACTACTGATGAACTAAACTCTCTTTCTTCTCAGATTGTTGATGTTGTCTTTGCTGATGGTAGCCCTAGCGGTGGGCCTCGTCTTTCTGTTGCTAATAGCGTCTGGGTTGAACAGACTTTGCCACTTAAGCATTCTTTCAAACAGATTGTGGACAATGTTTATAAGGCTACTTCTTCTTCTGTTGATTTTCAGAAAAAGGTTAGATTTCTAACACCCGATTCGTTTGAGTGTATGAGTTGTTTTATAAAGAAATCTGTTGAATTTGAGTGTATGAGTTGTTATGAGCAAATTTTGATGGCATTTAGTTCCAAGTACTTTTGTTTGGGATACTTAGATTTATGGATTTGTCATACTTCCCAAAGATTGGGTTTTATTTAGCTGCTGATAACCAGTTAGGAGGTGGATGCAGTATAAATTGAAGTAGTATAGAAATATCGCGATTTTGATCTTTGTAAGTTAGCTTAGTGAAGTAATGTGGTGACTGGATTATGAACTAGGATACTGGAAGTAACAATTTCATTGTAAAATCATCCTATTCCGAAGGAGCTAGGATTTTTGGTTCTTGTCATTTGCTAGACCTTCAAATATGTGTTGATGGATTCGATGTGGTCTTGTTTCTCATTTTGTTACATATGAAACTCAATATTATGGTTGAAGGATTTGCATTTCTACTTTTAGCTAGATAAAACTTAGCGCACCTCGGTTTTTTGGCTTTGAAATTTTGCACCTTCAGAATTATCAGTGTGTGTACAGTTTCCTCTTGGCTGGGGATAGAACTATGAATATATAGGGTAGAATTTATGCATTTACATGGCTGATAAACCGCAGGCGGATAAATGGTGTTATTCAATATAATCTCAAGTACTGATGTATGGCTACTTTTACTGGAGATTGAAGTAGTTCTACATTGATTGCTTAAAAACTGGCCATAGTCTTCATGTGTTTCTGTTTCTCTATAACCTTAGAATGGATAGTTTCACTTTTACTGACCTGTATGAACACTAATCACCCAGCAGTTGAAGCTGGAATCAGATTAAAAGGATGGAATTGGAGTTAATGAAAATTAAAAAGAATCCTTTTGAATAAATTTCATTACAAAATTTGGAATGATTTGTAGGCTGTTGAGGTTGCCAGTCAAGTGAATCAATGGGCTGAAAAGGAAACAAGCGGGCTTATCAAAGAAATACTTCCAGCTGACTCAGTTGACAGTTCAACAAGACTTGTGTTTGCAAATGCATTGTACTTTAAAGGAGCCTGGGATGAGAAGTTTGATGCATCAGTGACCAAGGAAAGTGAGTTCCACCTTCTCAATGGGACATCTATTCAAGTGCCCTTCATGACTAGCAAGAAGAAGCAATATGTAAAAGCTTTTGATGGTTTCAAGGTTTTGGGCCTTCCGTATAAACAGGGTGAGGATAGGCGTCGTTTCTCCATGTACTTCTTTCTGCCTGATGCCAATGATGGACTACCAGCTTTGGTAGACAAGATCAGTTCCGAATCCCAATTCTTGGAGCGACATCTTCCATATCAAAAGGTTGGAGTTGGTGAATTTCGTATCCCCAAATTTAAAATATCATTTGGATTTGAAGCTTCTAACGTTCTGAAAGGGCTTGGCTTGGTATTGCCTTTCTCCGGTGATGGCCTCACTGAGATGGTGGACTCCCCTGTTGGCAGTAACCTTTATGTTTCTAGCATCTTTCACAAGTCCTTTATTGAGGTAAATGAAGAGGGAACAGAAGCTGCAGCTGCAACTGCTGGTGTTTTTAAACTAAGAGGACTGCTGATGGAAGAGAAAGTAGACTTTGTTGCTGATCATCCATATCTCTTCCTGATTAGAGAAGACGCAACAGGCGTGGTACTGTTTGTTGGTAGTGTGCTTAATCCTCTCGCAGAGTAAAGTCGTATTCCACTCTATGGACGTTGATATATGTTGTTTGTATCTTCTTTGTACCCCTTGGACTACTTTGGTACCTAGAGTTAACTCAACTGCCTTTCAAGCCCTTCAATCTTAGAATAGTGTTTTCACGTATCCTTCAAGAATCATACTTCTTTCTTATGGTGTGAGTAAATTTGCCAACTACTCTTAGTACGATTGAATAATTGTATGCCCTACTGTGTACTATGAAATAATTAACATGAAAGGTCTGTGTAATAGTTCAATTTAGATGTATAGTATTTATTTCAAAATGGCCTCATCTAAAGCAAGTTAGAAATTGCTACTAGCACACACCATCTAAATTTGAAGTCCATTGAAGGTTTTTATTATTACTCAAAAGTCCTCTTCAAAGTTCAGAGAAGAAACTTTGGTATCAATATTTGTTTTGTCATGAAACTAAATATGATATTCAAATACTTTTAAGTTTTTAAAAATTAGCTCAGATTAGTTGCTTAGAAAAATTTCACTTTTACTCGTAATTCTTTTTTGAAAAAAAATATCTAATAAAATACAGGTTCAAACACAATATTGATTTTTTTATCACAATAGGCTACTTTTGGAATTTTAGTGTCATTATCTTGTAAAAGCAAACATTTCTTAAGAAATTATAAATAGAAAGATAATTCTCTGAATATAACAAATATAATATCTTAAAATATAAATATAATTAATAATAAAAATAAATTAAAAATTAAATATAAAATTATTAATTTTAATAAATTAGATAAATATTATTAAATATTTATTTTTAGGGCGTGAAACTATTGTTACACAGACAACTTAAATTGATATAATGTGTCCATGTGTGTACGTGAGCAACGGCCGGTGCCGACCTTTTAGTACTCCCAACTTTTGAAGTGCCATTTATGTTTTGACTTTCAGCTGAATTCTCAATTATTCCGTTTTATTTTAGTTATTATAATAAAGTTAAACATACTAATTAAAATTAATTAAAAATATTATTTAAGTAATATATATTTATTTATGCGTTTCTTAATTTAAATCGATAGACGATCACATTCTCGTATTTGTAACTTTTTGCTTTACATGAATTACCATTTCAGAAACGTATTCGAAATTAGATCTAAACGTAAAACTCCAATTGAGTAAAAATAGCAAAAGTTGGTAAAAAGGTAATAATTAATATTATATAATCTATAATGAAACAATGAATGAATAATAATATATAAAAAGTGAGATCAGAGTACAATGAATTCTAAAGTATAATTATATACATTTAACTTTTTTTTTTCATCTGGTCCGAAGTCATGGAGTCCCGACTAAATTCAAATTGCGCTCTGTAGGATCCATTCGGAGGTGACGGTTCTAACATTTAGCCATACGAATACCACGTGCTCAAACCGTATTATTTTCCGAATTTGGAGCTCCCTTTATTGCACATTTACCATTTACTGCCATTACTGCAATTGTAATGAAATTAGTCTCTCCCTTTATTCTTACTTATGAAGAATTTTATATTATTATAAAAAATGTAAATACATATGGTATGATTTTTCCCATATTTACCAAGATATGCAATTATTATTTTCAATATCAATTCTTAAAAATTTGACATTGTTTTCAAATTATAAAAATTTTAAAATTATTTCAGACAAATCTTTGAAGGAGTTCATTTTCACTAAGCGCACAATTTGATTATCTTGCTGATATTTATATATAGAATTTATATTTTAAATAAATTTTTAAAAAACTTAATTTCACTATCTTGTGAATCACATGTAATGAAAATCCTCTAACTCCTAATTAAATACTTGATTGAATATAAAATTTAATCGAGAAAACATGTGAACCTAACTATATCATCATACTCCTCTTTTTTGTACCACTAAAAATGCTTAAATATGTCGTATCAAAAGGATATAGGAGTGAATTATATACAAATATTAAGAAAAAAGCTTCGTTTTAAAAAAAAAAAATCCCATGACCTTCCATTAGGTGACAAATTAAATTTTATTTAATTTTTGTCCCCTTTTTTCTTTTTTCATTGTTCATTTCATGTGTCACATCAAATATTGGATCATTAGGAGCTATGATGTAATTTTAATTAAGTTTGATGGAAGAGTTTGGGTAATTATTATTATTAGAAGATAAGGTTATGAATTAGACATTAGTCTGCCTGTCTTTATTTGCTAATGGCAGACACTTTACAACAAAAAGTAATAAGCTCCTAATTTGTTTTCTTCTCATTTTCTGTGGCTTTAATTATTTCCCTTATATTCTCTTTTAGTCCTTTACACCATCATCATTTCAATTCAAACTACAATACTCAATTTTTCAAAGAAAGTAAATGTTTTTTTTAAGATTTTCTTCCATTAAATTTTTTATCCTTTTTATAAAAAATTATAATACTTCCATTGTCCTAATTAAAATTTATTTGAACCTATTAAGTATTATTTTTTTATTTTAGAAATAAGGCATAAGAACCTTGTAAATTACAATAAAATAATCAATTATACAATTAAATTAGGGGCCGTTAAATTATATTCTCTCTGATTCATTTGACATCATTTAACATGATATGATACTTTTAAAAAAAATTAACTTATGATTTAAAATAATATATCGATATTTATATAATCAAGAAGTATTTTACTAAAAATAAAAAATTTAAATTAAATTATTTTTAATTATAATAAAAAATATTTTTTTAGAATGAACTAAAAAGAAAAAAAGTATTACATAAAATGAAAGAACAAGATTACAAAAAATTATCTCATTAACCCAAAATTTAATTATTCTTTTTTATAATACTATTTAGAGGATTTTTCAAAAATATCTTAATTTTGTTCCATAGCTATAGTTTGAGTAATTATATTTCTATGACAATGTTTATATAATTTGCGCATCATTTGTATACGTTTGTATAATTCGTTCTACAATTCATAGTTTTTATATAACGTTTATATATTTCGCTAAATAATTTGATTCGCGTATAATTTTTGTATAATCATATAAAATATTTATATAAATCACGTAAATTATATAAAATTTAAATTATCATTATAGTTAAACATTTATCATGAATTATAATTAATTTAAATTATAGCTATATTAACCGATTTGACAAGTATATATGTGTTTATGCTCGTTAATTTTTCTTGCTATTTATACCTCTATAAGTCCTATTATTCCTTAAAAAGAAGTTGTCAGCCAACTTTTCCTAAACAAGAGAAAGTACAAGAATGTCAAAGTCGTAAATAACAGAAGAATCCAGGGGTACTTACAAAGTAGGACATCGAAATTCGTGGACCCACGCGGGATGTCCCCTTCCTTCCCATGCTATGCGTTATGTTCCTCGAAAATAACAAAATACCTTAACCAGTTTTACGTTAAACATAATCCCTACCATCTTTTTTTGGCCTCTTCTGTAGTTTTCCTTCCTTATCCCTTGCCAGAAAATAAAATAAATTATATATTCTTTCCGTTCATATTAATTCATCACTTTATTAAACAAAAATAATATTAGTTAATTTTTTAAATATAAGTTAGTAGGGGTAGAATGTTATCTTACTTGTGATGTAGTAAGTTAGTAAGATTAATTGTGTCTTTATATATTATATTATATTATTGTAACATTATCAATTATTTTTCATTCTAATCGTTATTCTATATCTTATACTTTTTTACAGTCTCTCCATCCAATGAAAGTAAAAAAATCTGACTATATTTTAGTCTTTTCAAACTCTACTCGTAAATATTCATACTTATTCGGAAAGTTTCAAAAAAGGTCTCAAAGTGATGTACTAAATTAATTCTTTTTTAAAAAAGGTTATCTGGGGTGTCTATCTAGCTGCATGTTTCAGAACTTACTAATCTCAAAAATCTGATCTTTACTATTCAAATTTCATTTACTGTTGTAATTAATGCTTTCCATTTCAAGGAAAAAAAATAGTATAGTAGAGTACAAATTTTAAGCTCAGATTTCATTATCTTTTTCCCTACTCTATAGTGTCATGTCGGTGCTGATTCTTGAAAACTGAAAGTTTGAAACTTTCACCTTATTTTCTAAATTTTTTTTGGGTGTTAGAGAGGAGGAAAGGAGAGGATTATGGGGGAGACACATAATCATGACCATAACCACCAGCCGCCACCGCCACAGGCGGCGGCGCCACCAGCAATGCCACTTGGTTCTGCCAGAGGACCTCTGTTTCCTCCGGCAGAGCAACTTCTTCAGCTTCACTACTGCATACACTCAAATCCTTCTTGGCGTTAGTATTCTTTTTCATTTCTCTAATTTTTTAAGCTATTTATAGTAAAATATATACCTTACTGAAAAGATAAAGATGAAAAATTGACACTTTCTTTTGTTAAAGTTTGTGTCTTTTTCAATCTTGATTTGGGTGAATTTTATAATCTTAAAGTATTGCCATTGAAATTGATGTTTCTCTGCTGAACAAGAATCTACTTCTAAAGAAAGATGAAAAATTAACACCCTTTAAGTTTGTGTTTTCACTTTCATGGTTGGAATGAATTTTAAATTCTAAAAGTATTTGCCATTGAAATTAGCTTTTTGCTGAACAATAATGTTTATGTGAAGATAAAGATGAAAATTTTGACACCCTTTGTGAAGTTTGTGTTTTCAATTTTGTGTATGAGGTGAAATTTAAAATCTAAAAGTAAGAATTTTGCTGAACAAGAATCTACTTGTAAAGATAAAGATGAAAAATTGACACATGGTTTGAGTGAATTTTAAAATCTCAAAGTATTCCTACTGAATAACCTTTTTGCTGGACAAGAATCATCTTGTTAAAGGTTTAACCTTTTCATGGTCAGTTTCTTACTTTAAAATATATCTATCTTGTTTTAGTTTTCTGGTTGTTGGAGTTTGTGTGATAGTGTTGTCTTTGACAAAGTACAGCTTCTTTTCAGCAGTCCTCCATGTATTGGTACAAATTCGAGTTCTAATTCGATACACAGTCTAGTAAGATTAACTGTCAGAATAATGAATTGCTTAAAAGCTGTGTCTCCCTTCCAGTGGGGAGAATTGATCAATTGGGGGATAGCAATGGAATGGGATTTATTGAACTACTCCAATAATGTTTGCCAAATTGAGCTACTCCCCAGACTTTGAACCTATGTTGACATTGCTTGCCAAGCTCCGATGCCGCTACTCAGTCCACTCAAGTGTTTTGGACGGCGAAAGGCGACAAAGGTCTGCCTCGTCACAAGGCGAGTCAAGTGGCAAGGCGCTCGCCTTTTTGAAGTACGGCGTCAATTAATGTCAAAAAATTAAAATATTTATTGCATACATAAATAATCAAAATCTCAATCTCAATAAAATATTAGCAAATATTTCAATTCAACAACTAAAAATAGATAGTAGATACTATAAGTCTAGAACTTGAATGAGAAAAAAACAAAACACAAGTCAAAACAATGAGAAAAATAACATAGGTAAAAGTAACTCTGTAGTCTGGAGAAGAAGAAGAAGTAAAAAAACACAGGAAGAAGAAATCTCAAGAAGAAAAGAATAAGAAAAAAAGAAATACGTATTGGTTGAACTTTGGAGTCTCCGGAAAAGTTTGGTCGGTCGCGGGAGAAGTCTAGTCAGGTCATTTGGTTGGAGTCGATGTCTAAGTGTAAGCGTGCAATTGTGCAAATTTGGAAAGAAAACCCTAAAATTATCTTTTAACTTTTAAAACCCTAAATTGGTCCCCTTTTTTTAAAAAAAAAAAACAAAAGGCGACATCTTTCTTGTCTTTGTCGCCATTGTCGCTATGGCGTTGCCTTTTGAAGATCGTTTGACCATAAAGCTAAAAGGCGATGAAGGGTCGCCTCCTTTCTCGCCTTGGTGACAAGGCGATTGCCTTTCACAACACTGGTTCACTCATTTTGTTTATCAATTATTAATGTGAGCTGGTGAGGAGTCTCTTTCATGTGTGATAGTAGAATTAGATAACCATGCCGGAAGGTTTCTTCTTTTGCATGGAAGGTGACTTTGCATGGTTGAGCCTACACTTTCTTATGCATATAATTGGTTGCAAATTTTTAATGTGGCATGGTGATTAATATACGTATAAATATATTTAAAGCTATTCAGATGAGCCAAAGATTTGATAGACGAAAGTGCCACTACCTTCCAAAAAGAAGAGAGGATGAGGGAGGCACTTGCTCAGTTGCTCAAACAGCGTAGACCTTCTTAATGAGCTTAATCACTTCCAAGGGTAGTGAGGTTCAAGGATATTGAGTTGTTGTAGACGCAGGTTGGTGGAGTTAGTCTCTTGGCTTTATTTAATTAATGCCTCAAAAGTGGAAGTGCATTCACCAAGTCTAAGTGGATTACTGTGAGTAATTGAAAGGATGAGGAGCAGGAGTTCAGCTGAACTCTAATTCGTCACTTGTCAAAAGGAAAAGTCTCTGCAGACGTTATTAACTTATAATTCATTATAGCTTCTGAATTGTTCGAGACAGTCAGTGACTTTAGAAAGCTCCTATCTCTCCAATGTTTAGAGTTGAGATTTCTCTGACCTCCGAGTAAAATGCTTTTGTTTCTGATATTGAGCTGAAATATGTTCTCTTTTTCTCTTGGGGAAGCTGTCTATCATCGGTAGACTAAGAATCAAACTGTTTATGGGGAGTTGAGTGGTGTCAAGCTTCTTGTTTAAGATGCAGATGTTTGAAATGTATCATGGAAGGCTTTCCATGAATGTAAAATTCTCGTTCATATAATTAGTTTCCCAACCAAAAGGAGTTGCCATCTCTCCATGAAATGACTGAATTCTGATAACGACAAAAGATCCTTTTAACCGTTGCTAGCTTGCCTCAACATCGCCTGCTATTCAGCTAAAGGACAATTCTTGTATTTTACCGTCTCGAGGAATATACTTTTGATAGAACAAAGGTTTCCCTATTGAGCAATAAGATGTGGGTTGCAGTTTTCTTGTTTATGCCGCCTATGGCCCACTTGGAGCAATCATTTCCGATAATTTGTCTTGTTCCTATAAATTGAAATTTTCACTTTGCTACTAAATAAAGAAATAAAAGAATTTTAGAAAACCGCCGGAACAATTTCATGATCTAACTTATCCTCCCAAATAAATGATTTTACGATTTGAAGTTTTCACCACCTGTAAATGAGTTGCAGACTCTGAAACCTAAATATAGTATTGGTTTGTTTCCCTAATCAGTTGGATGATTCTACATTTTGCAGCACAAACTGTTTTGCTGGCATTCCAACATTACATAGTTATGCTTGGAACTACAGTAATGATTGCCACCGTGCTGGTACCTCAGATGGGTGGGGGTCCGGTATATCTCTAGCATTTCCCTTGTTGAATATTAGAATTACCTTTTCGATGTAATATTGACATCGTGCTGTCTTTATCTTTATGATTAGGGTGACAAAGCTCGAGTTATCCAGTCTTTGCTTTTCACTTCAGGAGTGAATACTCTTCTGCAAACGCTTTTTGGGACAAGACTTCCCACTGTGATGGGTCCGTCATTTGCTTACATTATATCAGCCCTGTCGGTCATTAACGATCTCTCTGACAGTAATTTCAGGAGTGAGCATGAGGTAATAAAGTTTATTGTTTGTGTTATCTCTATTACTTGTATAGTATATTTCCTATCATTTTCCTTTTATCACAGCCCTTAGTAGGTCCATCCCCCTATTTCAGTGATTAGACAGGTTGAAGAATAATTCAAAGTTGTAGGAAACCAAATTTGTTTCGGATTTGATACTATTAGTTTATTCAATTCATGTCTTAATAGGATTTGTAGTTAGAGTTATATAGGAATAGGTTTTCAGTTTTTTTTTGCTAGTTATTTTCACAATGCAGAGAGTCGTGGAGAATGGTAGAGAGTTTGTAGAAATGCATTGAGTTTATGAATAAATTATTTTCCTTCAAATTAGTACTAGAGCTTCGATCTTGATAGAGAATCAAATAGCTTACACTGTTGGCGGACGATTCTTGGAATTACATAGAGTGCACGAAGCTTACAGTTGAAGCATGCTGCTACTATGGATCTACTTCTCTCATGGAAGCAACAGAAAAGTTACTTTAATCTACTTTTCAGATTTAACATGCCTGCATATTGATTGAGCACCCTAGTTTAAGATTCTTGCTGTTACTTCCTCTGTGTTTATCTCAAAGTTAGATGCCTTGAGTTGTTAATGTGAAGTATGTGTCAATGCGCATGACGGTATATACCTAATCTTGGGTTTGCGACTCTGTATAGAAATCTCAAAGTCAAGGATGTTGCATAATTGCTAATGATATTTCTGATGCATTACCCTTTTATTGTTGTTTGTAGAGATTCGAGCACACTATGAGAGCTATTCAAGGGTCGCTGATTGTGTCTTCCTTTATCAACATAATACTTGGATATGGCCAAGCCTGGGGAAATCTTACAAGGTAAGTTGTGTTTTCTGCTTCTGAATACTTATTACACGGACCATTAGTTTTTGCTTGGAACTTTGGAATTGTCTTTCTGTCTTTCCTTTTCCTTCCCATTATGTTTCATCGTTCTATTACTTTTCCTGTTGGAGGAATGACATATCATCCTTCTTCTTGTCTGCAGGTTTTTCAGTCCCGTTGTCATTACACCACTTGTCTGTGTTGTAGGTCTTGGTTTGTTCGGTAGGGGCTTTCCTCAGGTATTATCCCAAACATCTAAAAGCTTTCATTGCTCGAAGATTTGCATAAACCTCATCCAGTTTTCTTTATGATCCTATCATTTGATCAGGTGGGTGATTGTATAGAGATTGGCCTACCCATGTTAATTCTACTTATCATTTCCCAACAGGTAACATTGACTAGTTTTTCTATTGTTCTTTCACTTTACTGGAAGATTGTAATGTTGGTCAAGTCATCTGCAGTATATGCAACGTCTTCATCCAGTTGCCCAATCCGTACTTGAAAGGTTTGCTTTGCTCCTCTGCATTGGGCTTATCTGGGCTTTCGCTGCTATTCTTACTGTGGCTGGTGCTTACAACCATGTGAAGGAGCAAACTAAGCTGAGCTGCCGAATTGACCGTTCATTCCTCTTGTCATCGGCTCCATGGTACTTAGCTGCTGGATAGAATAATGACAATGTCCTCAACTTCTATATTCTTCTGACCTGTATGTTTGGCTGTGTGTAGGGTCAAAGTCCCTTACCCTTTCCAGTGGGGGACTCCCATATTCAGAGCTAGCCATGTCTTTGGAATGATGGGTGCTGCACTTGTCTCATCAGCAGAGGTTCACTTTTCATTTTAAAGTTGTTCCTTCCGATTTGAATTAAATTTGCTTTTAAAAACATCAGTTTATGTATTTGGTTCCACTAACAATTATGGCGCTTGGAGATCTAGTAACACCTGTTATTTTGTGTGGACCTGTGAGGATGCCACAAAGGTCAAGGGTTAAAGTGAACCTACTAAATGTTGAATTATCGTTTGGTAGTAGTTTTATTAATACAGTGTCAAACAGTTCTCATTGAGAAATACTCAAAATATAATAAAGTGAAGTTGAGAAATCATTCTGCATTTAGTTCTTACAAAGATATTTGAGCGAGGAGAAGATCCATGAACTAAAGTATCCTACAAAGATAGAAAAGATATAGAAGCCCTACAGTGAAGAAGAAAGAATTTCATTTTTTTTTTGTTCGAGTTCAAAAAAAAAATTAAGTAGTATATTGGAGATATAACCACCATGATATATTAAGAGAAAACCACAGTGTTAATCCTTTGAAATATTATAGATCCATACAGAGCATTTATCATATTGAGGATTCATACAGTCAACCTCAACTAGCTTGGGATTGAGGTGTAATTGCTGTTAGTTAAAAAGGTATTAAAATAAAGAAGTAAATGTGCAGTTAATGTAGCAGCTGCGAGAAGTTAATTCACCTGCGGTTTAAAGAATAATCGGATTGGATTAAAAATCCTATGGAGGTCTTGAGTTCTAACTGCATCACATGTTTGGGTTCTGCTATAATCACTTGGTTGCCATTTCCCTTTAGCTATTTTATTCACCTTTAAGCCTTCTGTGTATATTCTTCTTGATCTTGCACCTATGCGGATCCAAATTTTTTAAGGCATTCACTTAAGCAGTTGCTGTTGTTATGGTCTCTTCCAAATTTACCTCAAATATTTGTTTGCAGTCAACAGCAACTTTCTATGCTGCATCAAGGCTTGCAGGGGCGACACCCCCTCCGGCGCATGTTGTGAGTAGAAGCATTGGCTTACAGGTGCTACTCCACCAAGTGATTTAGCAGTGCCTTTTCATTTGAGCCCAATTTTTCTGCTATGATTTACTTTTGGCATTAGAAGGTCGTTCAGTTGTGCTTTGCTTCTTGTCCAGGGTATAGGACAGCTCTTTGATGGGTTCTTTGGTGCTGTTGTTGGCACTACTGCATCTGTGTAAGGGTTGATTGTTCACTTGATTTAATGCAAACCGTCTTCTGGTTCAGTCGATAAATAGTAGCAATACATGCTTCTCAGTTAGATATATTTCGTCTTGTATTGAGTCTTTTACACTACATACATCTGGGAACTTAGGTGTAGTAGGCTGCTTCTTAAGGCTGCTTAAGTTTTCCAATCCTTATAAAGTTTAAAAAATTTACTGTTGTGGTGCTTCATTTCTAATTTATGATGATACAAAACTGCAGCGAAAATGTTGGCCTTCTGGGACTAACTCGTGTTGGGAGTAGAAGAGTTGTTCAGATTTCTACTGCTTTCATGATCTTCTTCTCCATATTTGGTTTGACAATCTCTCTCCTTACATCTCTCCGCCATCCTGTCCGTTGCTTTTTCATCTTAAATTGTTTTATGACTGGCAATGATTAAACGCAAGTTGTTACTATCCAGGAAAATTCGGAGCATTCTTTGCTCAAATTCCTTTGCCCATATTTGCAGCTATATACTGCATCTTATACGGTATAGTAGGTAAGTGCTTTTCTCCCCTAGCACGTTGATCTTCTTGTCATGTTATTAACAGTAACTAAAGGATGGAAATATTTACTGCAGCTGCTATTGGTATTTCCTTCATTCAATTCGCGAACAAAAACTCCATGAGGAATATATATGTGCTCGGAATCTCTTTATTTCTCGGTATATCTATACCTCAATACTTTGTGATGAACACGGATATTGCTGGTCATGGACCTGTTAGAACTCCAGCTGGATGGGTAAGAAACATAACTTCACACGATCCCTCGTTATAATTTATATGATAGTGAATTTGAATCATACTACTTACCAGATTACAAATTAATGCTTATCAAAGTTGTTTTTACAAACTTTTTAAACTTGTCCAATGTTTCTTGCAGTTCAACGACATATTGAACACGATATTCTCTTCACCTCCTACTGTTACAACGATTGTCGGGACATTTGTAGACAACACACTTGAAGCAAGACACTCGGTTGACGATAGGGGTGTTCCTTGGTTGGTTCCCTTCCAGAGGAGGAAAGGAGATAGTAGAAATGATGAGTTTTATAGTTACCCTCTTAGAATTAATGAGTACATCCCAAGTAGATTTCTGTTATAACTTATACATCCATGTATATGACACTATCAAAGCTGTATGACAATTTCTTTTTAGCTCATAACTTTAGTCCATTGTTTTTTCCCTTTTTAATTCTTGTCACATGAAAATTTGTGATCAGACATTTGAAGCCTGCAAGTTTTGATGATGCATAGCCAGTAGGATATAAGTTTATAGTCACATGGTCTTAGCTCCTTATAGGTAGACTCCACCTGTGATATTATACGTTGTTGTCTAAATCGAAAAAGGTTTTAAATGCTATTGTAGATTTTATTTTTTTAAAGAAAATATCTCGGAACTCTAGGAAGATAAAATTATATCTAATGAGAATATGGTTCCTTGGCCTATGAAAATGATGTCACATAAGAGTGGTGACATTTGTGGTCAACGTCCATAGGTCAACAAATTCGTTGAAAGCAATATGTTGGTTGTGAACACTACCAAATTTTGGTGGAAAATTTATCAAGTTCTTTGAACAAACCTCACTTCCTTCTCAATTATCTCAAGAAAAAACTAGCCAAAGGTCCCCACATTTGATTTAATGAAATCTTTAGGTTCCATGAACCTCATATTAAATATTGCCAAATTTTTTTTTGTCAGGATATTATCTTTACTTTCATAGTTTCAGTGATCATGATTACTTATTACTAGCATTTTAGCAGGGTCCACACGTTTACTTCAACTTTCATTTTCTGCTTCGAGGAGTTTGAGTCTCACTTTTTCTTCTTTAATGAGTTCAGAATTTAGACGTCGTGAGTTTAGAGTTGAGGGCGTGCATTCTAAATTGTATAATCACACCGGATTTACACTATCAGCATAAACATGTTATAGCAGATAACTCGGCATAGTTGTTTTGCTTCCAGCATTATGGTAAAAGTAAAAGGAAAGATGTAGTTTATCTATATATTTACATAAAGCTATAGATAAAGGAAACCCATGTAAAGGGGAAAATACAGAACTGGAAATTTACAACTGAGGAAGCCATTATTCAGAGAGTAGAGTAGTCATCAGCAACCTGCAGGGAAAAAACTTACTACATTTACACGAAAGAAACCCCAAGTGAAGGGAAAACAGGGAATTGGAAACTTGATTATTGAGATAGCCAGTCAAGAGTGTAGCATTCCTCGGCAATCTGTACACAGAGACCTGGTACAGCCTTCTCAACATCTTTCCATTGACAAAAAACTTCATCGTCACAAATTACACAACGTAATGATTCAAGAAAGGTTAGCGCGCTTGGCAAACTGTTAATTTGAGGGCACTCTCTCATATCAATCTTCGCTAAGTTTCTACAGCAACCAATTGCCTCAGGGAGACATCTCAAACCAACACATTGTGAAATGTCAAGATACTTCAGCTTTACCAGATGACCAATTCCCGGGGGAATCCTTTTCAAATGTGGGCAGGCATATATCCTTAGAATTTGTAGAGTTTGTAATTCACCTAGATCAGATGGAAGTTCATAAAGACTATCACAATTAGTGATACTGAGGCTGTTGAGCTTATGCAACCGGCAAATACTTGATGGCAGCTTATTGAAGTTGATGCAATGATCCATTGTGAACTCTGAGAGCTGTGGGAACAAACCAGGGAGGTCTACATCCGACTCATCTAAGCTGTTTTTCATGTCACAAAGCATTAGAGATATCTTTCGCAAGTTATTGAGAGGATTTGTGGAGTTGGATAAGTGAGTGACGGATATCTTCTCGAACCAAAGGCTTCTCAAGTTGGTTAAATGACTGAAGACAGACATGTTATGAAGAACAGCATTGGAAGCACTATAGTTTATGATAATCAATGCCCTTAGCTTTGGCATATTATCCAGGAAAGGAGGCAAGAAGTACTCAGATGAGGCAAAATTGAGAATTAGCACTTCAGCTTTCGGGCAATCCATTCTAAACCAGTCCATTTCTCTCATTTCATCTGCATTAACGAGAAATATTTATGTTTATACCACAAGATAAACTTTTCATTGTCAAGCAATCAGGAGTAACCAAGGATCTGTAATACCTGTATGCACAGAGATAACTCGTGCATGGAAAGGTTCGTCTACTTTTCTTTCCCATTCTTTTGGAAACCTTGCCTCTCTTCTCGGCATTACCAATCGTTTTCTCTGATTTACATCATCATGGTTGCCCATGTGAATTGCTAGGTCTCGTAAGACATCATGCTGAAACACAGATATCTCATAGTAACTTGTATACATGTCGCCCGCTCTGCCACATGAACAACACACTGAAGACTATAAACATATTGATTCTTTCCATAAAAAATCACCGTCTAGCAAAAATTAAAAGATTATTTAGGAGATTTGAATCCACCATTTACCGTGCATCTTTGACTAGATTTAGGAGATTCTTGTCTGAAAGTTCAACGAGAATGTGAAAAGCCTCTTCCTCATCAATATCATGTAGCTCCACCCACATGTTAATTAGAACATCAAGAGGAATCCTTTTGTCTTCTGGGAAAGCACCCAAGTCCAGAAAACACTCTCTCACCTTCCCAGGCAAACAGTCAATACTCAATTTCATTCGCTCAAGCAACTGCAGTTCATGAGACTCACAGACAGGTTGGCTTCGTGATAATCTGTTTTTTGCACTTGCCCAGATCATCTCAGGCTTTCCCTTTAGTGAAGATCCAATGACCTTAAGAGCCAAAGGAAGCCCTTCACATTCATCCACAACCTAAAAAGTCCAAGAAACTTCAGTTTGCTTAATATTCAAGTGTAATACGAAGTTTTTGCAAAGTAAAACAGATATACTGCCAAAAACATACAGTAATACCTCTTTGACAAGCTTTTGACTGAAACCACGCGGAAAGGAATTGTGTCCAAAAGCAAAATGGCAAAATAAGGACATAGCTTCATCTTCCCTTAACAACTCTAAATCATAAATACAATCAATGATCGATGGAGGAAACTTGATGCGAGATACAACTAGGATCTTGCAACCAGGAATCTTGAAAACTAATGGCTCTAAAACAGATAGAGACCAAACATCATCAAGAATCAAGAGCACCGGGGATACAGATTTCGTATCCCATTGGTATTGTAGGTTCCACTGGGGTAACATCTCCCCCTGTCCGTATCCATGAAGATTGCACCCTGATATCTTTTCCCAAATCATTTTCCTCAATTGCTCCACATTTGGTGATTGAGAAACAGTGAAAAAGTAAATTCTGTCCTTGAAATAACCTGGAAAAACATGGCCCAGACACCACCGTCATTTTAAAAAGGGGATTTTACGACCAATTTAGACTGTACTCCAATCAAAACTTTGGTGAATCATTTACATGCAAAATTGAATGCATTGAATAAAGCTGTAATCAAGTCTCTTATATCTATTAGAATTCAACTGATAAAATAGAGCTGATAGCCAATAAAGTTTTCTCCTTTTATCCTCTGTTTCATCCACAACAGAAGAGTTAAAAAAAAAAAAAGAGAAATGATAAACTTTTTGTGATTATTTACTTCTAACTCGATCATCAGCAACGACAACAGGAGTTTATTTCACAGATAGACTCTCAACTTATAGTTATATCTCATAAGTCAAAATTGGAAGCAAGTGATTTTCTACAATAATAACTACTAGTTGAGTGACCATACGTGAAAAAAAACTCCACAAAACACTAAAGTGCTCTACATGAGAAATATTTTTGGGATTAATTACTTACTTTTAACTTGATCATCTTTACAAATCTCTTTAGCCAAGGTAGTTTTGCCACTACCCCCAATACCACAAATCTCAAACACGCCCCTCTCCTGTTCACCCATAATCATCTCCTTCACTTTCCTCTTCCCCAATTCAATCCCAGCACCTAAATTTACAAAACTATCCTCAAACCATTTCTCATCCTCTTCCATTCGTTTCACAGCTTCCCCTAAACACCCACCACTACCACCACTGTCGTCAACTCCGATTTTTATAGCTTTAAGCCTATGCTCAAGCACATCAAATCTCTGATCCATATTAAACCTAACATGATGAACATCAGCTAGTACATGAGCTTGCATTGTAACTTGCATGAACCTCGCTACTCTTTTATCAAGCCTCTCCATTTTCCTAGCCAACTGTAGGTTCCTGTTATTGAGGCATAATATAAAAAATTAAGTACTAATTTCTAACAGCTTAAACTTAACCCATTTAGAGCAGCATCTGTCCAATTAAAATATCCAAAAATCAAACACAAACCTGTACATGTTCCAACGGCCGGAGTGGAGAACTTTCCCAGCGAGTTCGTAACCATCTCGGAGAAGTTTGGAGAAATCGTCGAGCTGAGTTTGACGTATTTGTGGAAGTTCAACTCCAGTTTGTTTGATTTCTTGGATGATTGGGAGGAGACCATTGATGTTGTCGATGAGATTCTCGGCGCTTGAACGGCATAAGGTTGACTTTTTAACGATGGATAGGAGGTATTTTAGGAGTTCGGTGGTAATTTCGCCGGCGAAAAAGTCCGTCACCGCCATGTTCGGGGACTTGATGATTTTTTTATTTTCACATTCTGCTTGAAGAACAACATGGAGTTTGAGGGTGTTATCAAGCTAGGAGTACTATATTAAATGACCAACTTACCCTCTCAATTTTTTTGTTTTATTTTTGAACTAATCATCATCATCATATATATATTATATTAAAAGTGGGAAGCTCTTATCTCCAAAGTTGGATTACGTCCATCTACTACGAAAAGATGCAACATTCAAATTTTCCGAAGAACTTCAACATCCAAAATCAAACAAGAATTCAAGTGAATTTTATTATTAGTACGAAGTTATATCATGTTTTATTTAATCATCTTTTTTTAATAATTTTTTTTATGTATCCCTATCCCTTCATATAATCTCTAATTCAATCTCTGACATTCCTAATTGAACGTCGACACACTTTCTCTACACATATTCAAACCATTTTAACCTTGCTTCCCTCGTGTTAAAAAAAGCCAAGCATCAAAATGCTATCACCTTCTCTTCCACATCGTGATTTGTGTCTTCGTTATCTCTCCAACTTTCTTTTAATCTCAAATAAAAGATAGTTTAAACATTTCAATAAATAAAAATTTAAATTAAGTAATTAATAATGAAAATTAAGTCATGTATATACGTGCTTCATGGTTTGATGCTTACAGTACTTTTCAAAACATTAATAAATATAATTATTTTAAAATATATTTAATTTGGCAATAAAATTACTCTTATATAGCAATTCGAGATTAGCCATCAAAACTATCGTGAACATCTTTGATACTGAAATAACTATTATGGCCATTTTGCCAAGAGAAATAAGATGAATTTTATTATATATAAAAAAAAAGTTATACCCCCAATAAATCCATAGAAACTTATTTTTAACTAATTACTATCAAAAAGAGCGTCAAAGACCATAGGTTAAAATAGACATAAAATAATATTTAAATTAACTTTTAATTTTTTAAATTAAATATTTATATTTATAATATAATGAACAAGTAAAAGTATTCATCAAAAAACGTATGTCTTATCTTAACAATTGAGATAATTAATGCAACTAAGGAACAAGATTAATATATCTTACCTGAAATTCAACGCTATAATAAAGTCTGTAAACCTACTATCCAATTGCAACAAAATAAATTAATTTACAAATTCATTCAGATATTTTGTCATTCTCTCGAATTAAATTTCTCATTCATGTTTAATTGTCATATTTTGCTTCTCAAAATTTAAATTACATGAACTTTAACAAATATTTTAAGATATATTTTTTTTATCATATTAATATGAGAAATAATACAATATATAACATTTTCATATTTTTTTAACATTTAAACTGTAAATTTAAAATATTGAACAAATTTAATTTCAATTTAACTTTAATTAATTAGATTGACTATCATAAAATGAAATATGACAAAATAAAAGTAAGCGGAGTAAGTAGTTCTTGCAGTTATCTACATAGAATAGAATGAATTGAAATTTGAAGTTAACATAGTTTACTAACTATCCAGCTGTTTTTTTTTTTTTAATTATGAATTTTCGTATATGGTCACTGAATAGTTATAGTTTTGATAATTATATTTCGTAATTATAGTTGTAGCAGTGTTTATATAATTTGTGTAACATTTGTATATGTTCATATAATTCACTATACAATTCACAGTTTTTTGTATAACGTTTGTATATGTCGCTATACAATTTGTAGTATTTTTATATTTAGCTATATAATTAGATTCACATACAATTTTTGAATAACCACACACAACGATCGTATAAATTACGTGAACTATAAAAAACTATAATTACAGCTAAATATTTATGGTAAATCATAATTAATTCAAACTATAGGTGTATTAATTAATTAACTGGTACATATTCGCTTATCCACATAATTTTTTTTGGTAAAAACCAAGTGTAAGTTTATGAATGAACAAATAAATGGATAATATCATCTGCAAGACTTGAACATAAAAGTCTAGTAGAAGAAAACAAGAGTAAACAAGTCTGCTGTAGAATAAAGTTGAAACATTAGAAAGAAGGTTCTCATACACTCTACTTAGATTGGCAAAATTTTTGTTCTTCTATTTTTTTTTTATTCGAGGGAGCGGAAGAGGAAATGAGGGGGGAAATAATAACGTATAAAATTAAATTTTTATTAATAAAAATAAAAATTTAGATAATCAAACAATTAAGCTGCTAAATTTTCAGATCGACAAATGTTATACTCTTTCCGTTTAAAAAAGAATGATCTATTTTTTTTTGTCGGTTTAAAAAAGAATGATCCATTTTTTTTGTAAAATTTAATTTTAACTCTCTACGTGTCATGTTCAAAATCACAAGATTAAAAGACATTTTGTTACATTTGACATAATTTTAATTTAGAATCACAAGATTGAAAAATCTTTTTTGTTCTCGTAAACTTCGTGCCAAATCAAATTAAATGATTCTTTTTTAAACGAAGGGAGTAACCATTATTTTATAGAAATTTGATTGATACTAAGTTTATTTAAAAGAGTAGTGTTAGGTAGATATTGTAATGGGATGTTTGGGAAGACTAATTATATTAATAATGTAAATAATTTATTTTAGGACCAATTTAAGATATTTATAATAAAGTAAATATCATAGAATAAATATAATTATATTTTACCTGTATAAAAATATCCAAAAGTCATAAGAAATATACACTAGTTATACAATATAGTTTGTCAAAAATCATAGAAAGTATACACTACTTATACAATATAGCTTACTCACACATAAGCTATGCACTGATTAATATTATGATGCACTAAAAAAAAATTGAATACAACTTATCTATACATGAAATATACATTGATTATTCAATCTCGATCAACTCATAATCACCTCTAAACAATTCTAAATTTTAGATATAAAATTCTTTTAATATTTTAAATATTCTTGATATACAATTCAATAATTCTTGTTTGTGATACTACCTCAATTTTTTAAAAAAAAATAGAAGGGAGGAAAGAAGAAGTAGGTTTGGTCATGACTATATTGGTCATTTTCAGTAATTAAGGATTTAATTTTTTTTTAATAGACTATTTTTTGCGTAACGAAATTTAATTCAATAAATATTTTATTTTATTTTATTTTATTTTATACACACGTAACTTGATGGAATTGTTTGGGCCCATATAGTGGAGCCCACAGTACTTATCTGATTTAATAATAATTGCTTATTTGCTTTATTAATCTGCAAGTTTACATCAATATTTTTCTAATATATAATTAAAAATAATGGAAACTTATGCAAATATTCTATTTTTATAAAATATTAATCAGAGATATTTTACTAATTCGAGACTCTAAAAAGTGTAATTTATACTTTAATTACAAGTCTATCACAAATGATTACCTCCAAGACTTTAAGATATTGGCACGATTGAACTTGAAAATTGGATCCAGGTCAGGATTTTTCAAAAAGAGCAAATATTTGAAACATGATAAGGTAAAAAATAGTTAAAATAGCTATAGTTTGCTAAAATTATAATTTATAGTTATATATTATAGGAGGGAGGTGAGCGAGATCGAGAGAGGGAGGAGAGAGGCAAGCGAGAGAGGATAGAGAGACAAATTGTATATGTATATTTGTTGATTGAATATGTATATATGTCAAATAATTGTATATATGCAACTTATATACATATGCATTTGTATATCAGGAAAGAGATTACAGGGAGAGAGGAGAAAGGCGAGAGAGAGGAAGAGAGGAGAAAAAAACAACAATAAAATCCTAATTAAAGCTATATATTGTATTTTTTTTCAAATTAGACTAGGGTTACTAATATAATCAATCCAAATTCATATTAATTAATAAAATTATGTAAGTATATATTATAAAACATTATACAATCTTTCTCCATTAAAACAAAAAGTCAAATTTCCTTGTGTCTTATTCAAGTAAAGTTCTTGGAAATGAATTCTCCTAATGGATATTCTTCAAAACTTGAAATAATTATTCTGTAGTAGGTACAATTATAAAGTGTTAATGTAAGTTATTACCTTTAGTACGGCCTAAACATATAATTAGACAACTAGACATATCACATCAAGTATTAAATATTGAATAGTAAGGATACTAAAGGAAGTAATCCATAATTAATTTTCGTTGAAACGTGAAAAGACTTCTATGGGTAGACAGATCCAGTCAACACGGTGAAATGGGCCGGGCCCATCTTATTTGAGGCTGCTAAAACTATTGCCTGTCCCACAAGGTGCAATTGTTTTTCTTTTTGTTTTCCTATCTCGTGTTGTGTCTGGTATTTGGTATCCATATTAGAGTTCGATTAATTCGAATTTACATAGAAAAGTTTCATATTGTAGGGGTAAAATGCTCCCTAACAAAGATGATTCTGTACCTAAGTTCGAACTCAAGACATTAGTTACGAGTGAACCCTAGTTTGTTCAATTGCTCTTATTTCAAAAGAATATGAAATATGGAGAGCTAACATTAAACTTGATAAAGCCTACGATTTGAAAAAAATGTCTATCATTTTATATGATTAAAGTTCAAGATTGAAGTTCAGTGTCTGAACTTGTCACAATTGTCTAGAGTCTCAACTTTAGTATATGTGGTTGTATCCAATCATTTTTGCTTGAAAGTTCAATTATTTTTGTATGAGCTTTACTCATATAGAACTTAAGATATTGTGTCTGAAATTAAGTTAGACAAAATTTAATTTAAATATTGAATGTCTCAAGTTGTACCAAAATCGATAGATGTGTATTGTGTAATATAAGTTATATAACAGTATCCAAACTTAACATACTAAGAAAAGGGTTGATCCAACTACAGAATAAATACAGACATAAACATAAGCACAAGATTGGCTCGTCAATATCGACAGAAAAGATAACTCAAACTCAAACTGCAAGAAAGAGAGAATAAAATATTTTGTAAAAACTTTACATTCAAGATCTATTTAGAGATTTGATTGATTCGGATTCACGTCAAAAAGTCCACTTTGAGGATAAATCATTTTCTATAAAATCGATTCTATCCCTAATTTTTGAACCTATAATTTCTAGTTAAGAATGAAAGAGTAATTACCACTTGACCACAATCAATAATTCATGCGTTAAATTATGTAAAAATTTATATATTATTTTATGCGTATAGAATGTAAAATAAAAATATCAAACTACAGAATTGCTCTTCAAACAGGCGATATTTCATGTATTATTCGTCACATAATTAAAGGAGATAGTAATAATTAACTTATTGTATTGGCGTCCTATGACTTTTCTTTCACCACATTTGGACATATATTATGGACTTAAAAAGTTCAAATTGGATACGAAAGTCTATTAAAGTCATCCCAATGAAGACTCAAATAGGACGTTAATTATTTTGTATTCCACTGATGAAGTGAAAATTTGTACTAGAAGATAAGAAATTATTTCCCCCCACCAAATACATCAATTATTTAGACGCATAAACTTTAGCCTTTTAACTTCTATTTTGAGTGGAGCCAAATACATCAATCATGTTAATGAACCAGCATAGGTTAGCTAAGTGAAGAGAGTTGAGATATGTTGTATTACACATATTCATCATACAAGAAAATTATGTACAAGACATATTTTTCAAGAAGCATCACTAAACAACTAGTACAACTGTCAAGAGTAACTTATGACACAAACACACAGCGGTGTTCTTCTCATTTATAATGGGGGTCCTGTTCTATTTACCGAAGCAAGTTGTATTATAAGAAGTATGCACATAACAAACAGCACCTTTGATGTTTGAAACAACCAGTGGAACTTCTCTTAGATCAGGTTTCAGCATTGCTCTGCATCCCTTCAAAAGGACATATCTTTGGTGGAGCTTAATTGTTTCTTAGAAACTTTCATAGGCAAATCTAGAATCTAAAATATCCAACTGTCTTTTTATCCATGGTGGATCATCTTCCCTGAGCCAGAGAACTTCACCAGTATCTCTGTTCTTAAAGTCTGGGTATTGAGGATTGACTTTACCCTTCCTGAAGTCCATCCATTCAAAAGGGCTAGCAAAGAAAATTTGCCACAATTGGATCCGTTTCCTGTACTTCTCCCATTCATCTTCACCTGGGAACAAGTAAATGGACCTAGAAATGAGTTGACATGTTCAAAGAAGCATGAATATGTAGGATCAACAAATTTCAATACCCAACATGCCCAGGCACAGGCACCATTAATCACTCTAAGGCTTGATTAATTGGATTACTGGGCAACCACGCTTTTTGGTTTGCCGCTAATAAAAGTCCTGGCACATCAACGTATGTGCCTGTGCTGTCTGTAGCTCTAGATTAAAGTCTTGATTGAACTTCAAAGAACAGGAGTAGAATCAAGCATTCAGTCAAATGCTTCAACACAATGTTCAAAGCAGCAAAATTGTTCGCAGAGTACCCAAGCAAGCTCATATTTCAGTTCATGTCAAAATATCCCATTTGTTCCAATAATCAACCAAATGAGATAGTTCTAGGAGGCAAGAGAAATATAAGAAAAGGGGATTACCAAAACCTGGATTATGTGAAGCATTTTATAAAGTCTCTTTGGTTGTTCTTTCTGTTGTCAGGACATAAACTCCCATCTCCTCAATTCTAACTCGAAGAATTGATATGTTGAAGCTAACAGTGAGTATCTCACAATAAGGTGGATTTTCCTAAACATAAGTGATAGCATACTTAGCTTTTAAAATTAGGCTATAGTGAACGTGTCAAAAGTTAATATATGATGTTTATTAATTCTGAATTCCATTCTAGAAATTTAGAAGTTATCCTCTAGCAGTCCGCTGTTTTTTCAATTATCCAGAAATGTGTATATACAATGCTCTATTCAGGCCCATTACACTCCAATATAGAAAATGTCTGTCAATTTCTTACAATCTATGAACCACACAACTGATAAGAAATGCTCAGAAAGGCAACATGTACCTCCAGATTCTTTCTTCTCAAATTCTGGGGTTGCTGAGGCTTGAACATCTGGAGTCACAAAATTTATTTCCTTGACATCTACCTTCACAAAAGAATCAATACATGAAAACATGAAAGGAAAACATTTTGTGCAACACAAGCTACATAAAAATATGGAAAAAGAATAAGAGAAAAAACATTTTGTTCAGCATGGGATCCCAAATTTGCAAAAACACATCTAAAGCAGGATCATGTTTTCCTTTAAGGTATATCTTATTTGCTGTCCTTGTTCTTTGAAGATCCAAGAGAAAATTCAAAAGTTAAAGAATAGGTGCACTTATGTCACAACTTCCTCTATTAACCTTTGTCTTTAAAGAGATATTCAAAGCTGATCATATCCCCACCCCACCCCTCAGAAATAACAAGACAGCTCATAGAGGAAAGTTAAACACCAAATGACAGATGACACCAAATGGTGGATGCAATTCTAGTTGATCACTTATCTGAAAGATAAAATTGTGTGCTATGTTGAAGAGAATAAATGGAACGTTATAAAAAGACAACCCGTGTTCTCTTAATGAGTGGGCTATGCTGCAATAATACCATCACCCTCATTATCATAGAATGTCGCAATGCTACTAAACAGTGAAATAGCTCGAGTTTGAAAGAGAAGTGCATCTGAAGATGAATTCTTATAGAAATCTAAAACGCTAATAAATAGAAATCTAAAACGCTAATAAGCCATAAGGCTGATAATGATAATCTTATCAAGGGGAAACAAACTATGTGCACTCTTCTGTATCATTTTATCCTTGCCTCGGGATCCCAAGGAAAAAGGTCACTTAGTTCATTAAACAAAAGAAAGGTGCTTGCAACTTTGTATCCAAGTACTACCTATACTCTCATCCTACTTATTGCAACTCCAGCCAAGCTATTTCACAAATAGCTGAAAGTTGTCATAGCCCTGGATCATAACACTAACGGCAATGTGCAGAGGCCAGTCTTAAGCTTGCCAAGTTACAACTGGGAATTGAAACAATAAGGCAATAATGAACAATACTAATGTGGAAATCTTAGAATAACAGGGAAGAAGGTAACCTGAAGGAGATGAGATACTAGAACACAGAAAGAAGAAGTGGGGATAACAAACTAAACCAAAGCTTCAAGACAATAGGCATAGAACTATTCTTTCTAAACAAACAATCCTTTTTAACCAGTTGCTAATTGGGTCGGATCCCAAATAAAACTCTCCAACATTTTACTTGGCCCAATAATCCCAACCAAATCGGTCTCCTTCACCGATTCTAGCTCGTAGGCCCTTACGGGTCCTGCTAGGTTCACAACAATCATTGCATGTTGTAGACAATTACAAGGTGAGGAATAGAACCCTCACCAAAGACAACCAACTTAGCTGGTAAGATTCCTATATCATGGTTAACCCATGACAAATACTGGACAAATTTAGATCAGAGCTGTTAACCTATATCAAAGATAAATTTTTTATCCAATTTTTGCGACACCCTTCTATTTACAATTTTTTTTTTGTCTAGTTACAAACCTTGTATCTCATCTTATGTTTGCCATTCTCATCAGTCTTGATGTATGATCCCAAATGACCCCAAACATATACCAAGTCATTCGATTTCAAATGCTCCATTGACACTTCCGCCATTTCACCCCACATCTTCAGCATAACCCTACACACACCAGCAAAAGTACAGCATTAGAACTTCTCAGACGATAATAGCAATAATAATTAACATGCAAATAGATGTAGAATTAGAGTCTCACTTAAAAGACGGACGGAACTGAGAAGAAGTGGAGATACTGAGTAAAGTATAAACCCCAATAGAACCGTTTCTGGTGTTAACTCTTTTGCACGGGTAATCAATTTTTCCTATGAGGCTGACGGAGTTGTGGAGAAGCTGGTGTTGTTTAATGGTTGACGGTCGTTGGAATTTGAGGGTATGCTGATACACTGCACTTTCTTCGCCTTCACTATCGTCACAGTAGAAATCCCCCGGCCGGTGAATCGCCGCCGCTGAGGAGAAGTGCTGGTGCCGGAGAATTTCACCGGCGGTTGAAGCTGCTCTTTTGAATACGGCGGAGGAACGGGCGACTGCCATGGAACTTTGGCAGCTTATTTTTTCGGCGGGTGCTTTTAAGTCTCTGAAAATGGCTAATCACATGTTTAATTAAAAGGGAAAAGCTAACAATCGGCTCGGAGCCTCGATTACAGCTAATCGGATCGGCACCAGATCCAGAGCTGATCTCGCGGGTCAAAACTTGAGTCCGGCCCAACTTTCCATATCCAACCCAACCCAGGTTCCTACCTTTTGGGCTAGTTTTGGGTCAACTGGACCTTTTCGACAATCAAATGAGAAATTTTCGCACTTTATCTTATTTTGGAAAAATTATACGGATAAATAAACATATACTAGCTAATTAGTTAACATAACTATAATTTTAATTAATTACAGCTCGCAACAAACATCTCGCTTTAATTACATTTGAATTTTGTATAATTCGCACGATTTATACAAATGTTGTATGTGATTCTACAAAAGTTGTGTATGAATCAAATTGTATAGCGAAATATACAAACATTGTGAATTATATAGTGAATTATACAAATGTTGTTCACGATTTGCCTAGTGAAATATATAGTACAAAATTTAAATACGAATCTTTTAAAAGAACCATGTAAATTCCTGCATAATAATTGGTGATATTTTTTTTTTAGAAATTCAATGATCAATCTAATCTGACTAATTCAAATTACTTACACCAGATATATACATCTTTTATGTTTCAAATTCATAATCAGTATTTTAATTTTTTAAAAAGTATAGATAACGACTGGCTAATTGTTACTGTTGGTCTTTAGATTACCTAATTATGTAACTTACTTAGTATTTTATTAGGGATATAACTTACTTTATTAGATTAAAATTGCTTTCGTAATATAGCTACTATACTAGGCATTAGGATATATTTGAATGAGGTAGGAAAGAAATATAGGAATTTTCGTATATAACTATTCAAAAATATCTTTATTATGCTTCATAGTTATAGTTTGGTAATTACATTTCATAACTATGGTTATAGCAGCATTTGTATAATTCGTGCAGTATTCGTTTGTATAATTCACTATACAATTCACAATTTTTATATAGCATTTGTATATTTCGTTATAGAATCCATGCATAACGTTTGTATAATTCGATATACAATTCACAATGTTTGTATATTTTGCTATAGAAATTTGATTTGTACATAATTTTTGTATAACCACGCACAACATTGATATAAAACGCATGAATTATATAAAACTAAAACTATAATTACTGCTACATATTTGTCGCGAACAATAATTAATTCAAACTATAACTATTTTAGCTAATTAAGTAGTATAAAGTATTGGAAATTTAAAATACACAAGTTACACCTCCAAATGTAAACTCCCTTTAATTGTATTTAATTTCATTGTTTTATTAAATCCAACCATCAAAGTTTATTTATTAATATGTAGTGGAGGCCAAAATATACTGAATTTTTTAAAAAATAGTCGAAATAACTTAATATTTAAAGAACTATTTAATCAACATGCAATCATAAGAGACTATTTCTTTGTTTGTTTTTTTTAACTTAATAATTAAAACAATATATGTGTCATTAATTACAAGTTACACTTGTAATATACTCTAAATTATTTTTAGGATAATTAATGGCATTCTAAATTTTCATGACTCACGAGTTATAAAGTATATAATTTTGATGGAATACGTATGAACATAAAAAGAAAAAAAGAGAAGAGAAAATAAAAAATAATATGCTAGTGTTACACATGTTTCAACTTACATATATCACCAAAAAAATTCACATTAGCTATAACTTTATATACAAATAAATTTAAGATGTTGAAAAATAATATTTTCAGATATCTTATACATATCTTGTAGCATTTGTTTAATGTTATACAATATTAACGTTTCATGATAAAAAAACACTGTTTATTAAATATATTTACTTGTCACTGCCTTTTAAATATTCAAAAACTAAAGAGTGGTGGGTCGAAAATGCACCAAAGTATTATTTATTGACTTTTATATCTAAATTATTAGGTGGGCGAATTTTATTTCACATCTAAACTAACACCAAATATTTATTGAAGACAATTAAATTATAAATTGTTTGAGTTTTATATCTGATTTTAGGTAAATAAAAGAAAATTTTACCAAAATACACAACATATCTTATGGTATTTTCAAATATTCCCTACCAAATTAAAAAATTACCA
>JBCEWC010003505.1:0-30073 GCA_038996855.1 Solanum aculeatissimum
AGGGTATTTCTGGCCAATTTGGTAACAATAAGGGCATTTTGGACCAAAGTATCAATGACAAGGGAATTTTTGGATCAACGTATAAATCAAGGGCATTTTTGACCCTTTTCCTTTAGTATCAGGGCATTTTTGACCCATTTCTGATAGTACAAGGGCATAAATGGCCCAAAGTACAAACGGAGGGCATTTTTTCCCCTTTATGATAGTACAAAGGCATTTTTTACCCTTTTCTCTAGAATTTATTAGTTAATCTCTTCTTTTTAATCGATTTTAAACGGTGGCCAATGTTAGAACTAGCCTAGTTTCACTTTCCGAATCAAGGAAGTGAGTTATAAAGTTAATTAATAGGAGTTGATTGATTTCTCTCAGCTAATCAATCTAACTAAAATAAGCAAGATTGTACTGAGATAGAGTAACGGTTAGTAAAGCGACATCATAGAGACGGATCACGTAGTGATGAAATTCACCTATACACCGGATCAAGGGTTTAGGAGAACATAGCTTACTGTCCTGCACCTACACACCAGAAAAGAGTCGCTAGTATCAAGAGCACTTAGTTAGGAGTTCATAGGGAACACACGACCCTAGTTCACTTTTCTCTTGATTACAAACACGTGCATTTTAGTTTAGATTTTACTTTCACTTGCAAAACCCTCTCTTTGTGTTTATTTTCCTATTTTCTGGGAGATAATAGGGTTAATCGATTCAATTTACAAGTTGTTCTAATCCAAAGTCTACCATATTCCTTGAGGGATCGATCCTAACCATTTACCTCTGAGTAGAGGACAGGCTGAGCGAGATCGATCATTTTGGCATCGTTGTCGGGGAATACGACTAGAGTTTATTAGTGCAACGTAATTTGATAGATTGTTCTTTATTTCTCTTATTTTATGTTTTTGTTCGATTACAGGGTGCAGATGAACAGTGCATGCCAAATACGAGAAGTCGAGGCACTCCCTTGACTCCTTTTGACCCAGAGATCCACATAACACTAAGAAGAATGGTATGACTACCTGATAACAATGATGCTGATAATGCAGCTAATACTACACTGAATCCAGATGGGGACAACCCACCTATAATAATTCCACATCTTGAGGGACTTCAAGTCGTCGCTAATGATTGGAACCAATATCGACTGAACCCAATGGTTATGGATGTCATGGGAGTGATAGTGTTACCTCCACTTCTGGGTGAAACTAAGTTCGTTGTGTCAAGTGGATTGTTACAGATGCTACAAAATCACGGGTTGTTCATAGGCCTATCGTTAGAGGATCCATACAATCACTTGTACAACGTTATGTTTGTCTGCAAGAGCATAATGGAGAATCAAAATTTGTCCATGGATGTCGTTGGGCTCCGTGTCTTTCCATTATGTCTTACTGGCAATGCGACGTTATGATTAGCTGAGCTCCCACAAAGGTTGATCACCAGTTGGGATGAAATGTAGACGACCTTTTTGGTAAGGTACTTCCCCATATCCCAAAAGCTCAAGTTGAAGAAAGAGATAAATAACATTGAACAACTACCTGGTGATTCAATTGGTGCTACATGGGAGAGACTTACAAAGTGTCTAAGAAGGATTCCCGACCACTAGATCGTAGATGAATCCTTGGTTGAAATCTTCTACAAAGCCCTTGATGAGAATGAGCAAGCAATTGTCGAATTATAGACTACATCATTTTGATGAGGTATAATGCATGTATAGGGTGGGAATTTGTTGTAAATACCTATGTTTGTACATAAACTCCTTCTTGGTGCTATTAGTTTGGTTGACAAAAATGGTCGGGGGAAACTCGTAGATGCAAGTGTCCATAAATTTTGGACACTCGCCACCTACACGAGTCTTCTATGGCTCGTGGAGTGATCCACAAGCCGTGGTTGCCCCTCGTGAAACATTCCAGTGTTCAATAATTTTGGGGCTTTATCATATGAGTCCTGCTACAACTCGCGGATTGTTCCACGACTCGTGGATAGGTCTCATCAAATTTACCAGTACTCAACCTGATCTGAGACTTGTATCCACAACTCAGTCTACGCATTCTACGAATTGTGACCGAGTCTCGTGGATGAAATTCAAGTTGTTTAAAATTTGATGAACACTGTCCCATGAAACCCTTTATTACTCATACTCATTGTCCCAGTACTCAAACTCATTGCATGATCACAATTTGGTATGGAAGTCGATTGCTGCAGAAAATTGACTATTTGACATGAAAGTGAGCAGAAATAGGTTCTTTTTAATGATGATGGTGTCTGGACTAAGCTTGACCCACCTCGATTAGCTACCTTACGCCAAAAATAGTTGATCCAAAGCTTAGAAGATTGTCCAACTATCATTCACATTAAGGACCGTTTACAACAACAAAATTATTAACAGGTGAAGATACCACAGAATGTAAAATACCGCAAGGATTCTGTTTGCTAAAATCAATTTATAAATTATGTAGGAGGCTACTAATTGATATGTACAAATTGACTTAAATGGGTGAGAATGGAAAAAAGAAGGTAAGCTAAGCAGAGAGAAAGATTGAATAAATGGTATTTACAAAATAGAAAAACAAAGAATGAGGATATTTACATCTTCTTTTTACCTTTGTATGGAATTATTCTCCAAAGCTTTCATTCAATATGTTGATTCTTCTCAACTTTCCACCACTTTATGCCGCTTCAGCTCAATAATTAGTGATATGCAACCTCAGTGAGCCCGATCAGCTCGTCAGAGTGGTTGACAGCAACCGACCAGAAGATGTCGACAGCAACCTCGGTGAGCCGATCATTGTATTAAGAGATGTAGACTGGGAACACGAGATGTCAATAATCCATCTGCTGCTGACCACCTCAAAAGAACACCCAAGTCCAAAAATCTTGTCCCTCAATCGGAGAATATGTGATGAAGCTATGAAGTTGTCATCTTGGTGGGGAGACCTCATCAGCATATATAGAAACATAAGCATCTGCTGCACCAGCAGCAAGCAGCACTTGATAGGGATGGAAAGTAAGACATCTTACAGATCCTATCTTCTGAGCCATGAAGGTGGACAAATATCTAATGGTGCCTAATTGCTCACCCTCTAGGTTGAACACTTTGATAAGTTGCTTTGATGAACCACTTGCTACAAGGGGTGCATGACGATGTACTGCCAAAGATGTAAGTGATCCCCTGTGAGCATCAATAGTCAGGTAAGCCTCCTTGAGATTTCTCATATCGAGGAACTGAATATCACCAGCCTGAGATGCACTGACAACCTGAGAAGAAACAAGTGAAACAGTTTATGAATTCTCATTTTGCTTTGACAATATTGAAGAACTTTTATCTGCAAAAATTTGTTAGTCGAAACGATGATTGGAACAACTAATATAAAAGAGAGAGACAGTGTGTCTACACTGTTTTTTTTTTCTTTTCAAAAGATAGTCTTCTAAGAAACTAGTAACCGACAAGTTAACAGGCCAGATATAAATAGGGCAGTAGTAGCCACCTTTGTTGGTTGAAGTCCAGGTTGAAAGCCAACCCCAACAACTTTTTCCAATTTGGGATGAGGTCGTGTTGAACAAACAAGCCTAAAAAACACATTGAACAGTCAAAAAGCCACTGAATGATGGATGTATTTTATGCACCAAAAAATGTATGCATGTGTACGTAATGCGTAATGTATGAGACGAAACATGCAGGATGGATACCCATCTTTGAGTTATGAAGTTACCCTCACACTTCCTAATGCGATGGAAAACATCATCACCTTGAAATCTATAAATCAGAGACTCCAGGAGACATGATACCTACACCCCAACCCCACTCAAAAAGAAAACCAAAGACTTGTGGTCTAAGTTATATAATGCAATTTTACGCCACCAATTGCCCAATTGTACTTGAGAAGCACACATATATATGCTCGCGAATGACAAGAATTACATCTTACATTTCTGGCATTCGAATATCAAATAATTTGACAGATCCATCCGCGAAGCCAGCACAAAATTGACCCATGTGAACTTCAGAAGCAGACTGCACAAGGCACAAAAATGTTTAGATGTCATCACAAAGATAAGTGTCATGGTTAGAGAATTCAGCAAAAAGCACATGTACAATAACATACCCAGTGTATCCCCACAAGCAGAGTCCGGGTGAGGTTAGAGTGTACACAGACTTATCCCTTACTACCTTGTGGAGACAGAGAGGTTGTTTCAAAACATATTCATGTGGTAAAATTATTTAAACATTAACAAAACTCCAATGTTTTGGTGTAGAACCCAAGGGCAGCAGAAAAAGAGGATAAAATAAAGAACAAGAGGATCCAAGAATAACAAGAACAACAATATACCCAGTGAAATACATCCCATAAGTGGGGTCTAGGGAAGATAGAGTGTACCCAAACCTTACCACTACCGGGTGGAGGTAGCGAGGTTGTTTCTGGAAGGCCTTCAGCTCGAGTACAATAAATCAGAGTAAGTATGAAAAGGAAAAATGGCATTGAAGAAAATATAGCAGCTACTACGTAAACAATAACAACCTAGGGCATAGTCTATGCATGCAAGCCTTAGCACTCTCAGTTCTAGCAAATCAAACCAGTAATTAACAGAAAAATATGACAGCTAATAGCGAAGCAGTGCAGAGCAGATATACAAGGAATCGTAACAACAAGAAGGAGGTGTGATTATCTAAACACACTAAACCACATGAAATAAAATACCCAAAACCAAAAACTACATGAATATGCTAATAATACAACCGACATGAGACTCTATACTCCCATCCATCCAAAGACATGAATAGGCTAGTAATAACACAACTTTCAGCAATCTACCAACCTTCTACCCTTATTTGTGACCTTCATACCCTCTTATCTAAGGTCGTGTCCTCGGTAAGCTGAAAATGTATCATATTTTGTCTAATCACCACTCTTTATCACATCGGCCCACCTCTGCCTCTCCTCTACCCCTTTATATCCAACCTCATAGAACTCCTTACTGGGACATCTGCACCTCTCTCTTCACGTGTGCAAACCATCTCAGTCTCCTTCCCCTCATCTCATCCACCACGGAGACCACTCTCACTTCATTTTGGATATTTTCATTCCTAATCCTATCACTCCTAGTTTGCCTGCACGACTATCTCAACATTTTCATTTTTGCCACTTGCATCTTCTTAACTTGGGAGTTCTTGACTGGCTAACACTTTGCCTTTTAATAAAGCCGATCTAACCACCACTCTATAAAACTTACCTAAGTTTTGGTGGTACTTTCTTGTCACACAAGACGCCAGATGCAAGCCTCCACTTCGGTATCCAAGAATAAGTAGCCAAGTTTAATCAAAAAAGAAATATCTATCTCCTCCTCTTCCAACCAATGCAACCTATACAGTTATATGTTGACGATGTAAGCTGGTGGCAGAAAATAGGTTCAGGTAGATAAGAGTGTTTTTCTTTCTGAGGAAGGTAACAAATTTCATCTCATCAACACTAGTGGTGGGCTTCGGTCCTTTAAAACTTCAGTTCAATTCTTTGGTTTTCGATTCTTCACTGGTGCATACCGAATACCGAACTGAAATCAGTTCAGTTTGTCTTTCCTAATTTGGTTTGGTTCTTCGGTACGAGCCTGATAAAATTGGCTATTTTTCTGCTGGTAAAATGGGCTATTACTGATTCAAAATGAACTTTTCTGTTTTTCCTTTAAAAATCAACCATAATCGATAATGAGAATTTTTTAAATTGTGATTAACTGAAGGATGAGAAAAAACAGCAACAACAACAACAACAACAACTTACCCAGTGAAATCCCACAAGTGGATGAGAAAAAACAGCAAATACATAAAATCAGTATCAACTCCAATTCAGCAAATCTAAGCAAATATGGACCCTTGGAGTTTGTTACATTCAAATATCTGTTTCAAGGTTTGATAGGAATCAAAAAGTTTTGGTTACACTTTTATGCATGAAGCAATTAACCATTTGCCTCGTTTGGAAAATACACTTTAGAAAATTTCAGTTCTACACTTGCTTCGTGGACTGCAACTAGCTATATGTAAGGTTTTTGATCTTTAAAATGTAGATTTGCAGCAAATACGATCAGACCGAAGAATTTATGTAATAAAAATTTGGTGACCGTAACATCAAATATTGAAGTTTTGGCAAAAATAAAACCGAGAGCTGCACGAAGAACCAAAACCGAAGTAATTCCATTCGGTCTGATTTTCAAGTTTTTATGCCCACCCCTAATAATCACTGAGGCTGTGCTGGAGCCATATTTACAGTATACAAAAGAAAACATGTCCTTCCTCTTCTTACAAGGATTCTGTAACATCCAACAGAAAATCTGAATCGTCTAAGAATTCCTCGACACCCAAAATGAGATAAAAGAAGGAAAATAATATTAAACTTCCAGATTGAGCTGCATTTGTCTCCAGAAAGTCTGCAATTTAATATAAATCGGCAGCAGATAGGCTATACTGGTAGCCATAGTTACAGATACAAAATGACAAAAAAACTGCTTTTGCCCATCTTACAAGGAGCCAGTGAGAATGATTCAGCCTTATTTACGCCTTATTTACATAGATTTCTTAACACCAGAAAGTGAAATAACTATATTTGTTTCACCTTTAACCTCTGAATTGAGTTACATCCATGTTCAAAACATCTTGCATTCCTTTCCTTCCAAGAAATCCACCAGATGCAAGTTGAGATCATGTCCCACCATTTCTCGTCACACACTGCCTCCCTCATTATTCTAACACTTGAAAAGATCACTTGTATGCTCATGTATAATCCATCTGAGTTTACTCATACTTAGAAATAGTTGCAGCAGCTGAACAGTTACACTGCAAGAACAGGTGTCTGTTCTGTAAATCTGCATAGCATAAGTAACATCTGGAATTTATCTAAATTCCACTTAACTTCAAGTTTTCTTTAGTTGGGCAAGCCTGCCTTGCAACCAACCATACAATATAAGTCACTTAAAAAGGAATCTTACTATCCAAATTTGCTTCTAAGATCCATTATTCCCCTGATGCCCATTATCTGAGAGTAAAGAATAAACTGACTTCACTGTGAAAATCTTGCTGCTATTTCCTTTCCGTATAAATGAATCTTATGTAGATATTGTACCTTGAATCAGTTGCAGCTCTTCAAAAAGTTCAGTAGCTCTATCTATTTCCGATTCATTTAGTAGTCTTTAGAAATTAAAATTCCATCCTTGTCCCCTTTTCTTCAGTATTAGCATCAGGAGTTTACACCAAATTAGATAAGTCAGGAAACAGATCTATTACAGGACCATGCCCAAGACCAATATCACTCCAAAATGACGCAATTCTGCCATTGTCAATGATGAAACTGATGTAGTCAAAGAAGTTAGGCCTCTGTGATCCAATAGTTCTCAAAATTCACTCCAAAAGTCAGTATTTCACTATTTTGGTACACCACTGATTCTCTTTTATACCCTCAAATAACCAAGAAAATACCATTTAAAGCATGAGAAACTCATTTATCTTTTCCAAGAGTGAAGTTAAGGAACAAACGGGTAGAGGCACGGGCGGAGGAGAGAACAAAGGTGACAGAGAAACATAACAAAGTGTAGACTCGATTCTGGATGATTGAGGAACGCATATGATTAACCATAAAACAAGATGTGAGTAATGCATACCCAAAAATGTGTCCCACATAATCTATGTCCCCCCAAAATGTACTCTCCTTCCATCTCCGACCTTGAATGAGAAATTTCCAAAAATAATCCCATCCGTTCATGATTTTCCTTCATAAACCACACTCGAAAGGCAAATTGACAATATTAGTTCTCCAACCCCCTCTATACTCCCATATTTATCAACTATCACTCTCCTCCATAAAGCTTGTTGTACCTCCACCCAAAACCTCCACATCCATTTGTCCAATAAATCTTTATTAAAGACCTTTAAGTCCTTAATTTCAAGACCTCCACATTTTTTAGGAGATATGATAGACTCCCATCGCAGCAGTGAAATTTCCTTGCTCCATCCGCTGCATTCCAGAAATTTCTCTAGATCTTTTCCAACTTTTTAATTACTGAAATTGGAGCATGAAACAAAGACATGAAGTAAGTAGCGATGCTTGATAAGATGCTCTTAATAAGCACTTTTTATCCACCGTGGACAAGTATCTTTTTTGCCACCCAGCTAATCTCTTTTCTACCCTCTGAAGAATAGGATTCCACGCACCTAATGGTACTCAAGATAAGTCGTTGAAAGAGCCCCAACTTTACTATTCAAAACTCAAGTGAGACACAATATTATTTACCTCCCCTACTGGTATTATCTCCCACTTAGGTATTAAGACCTGACACTGTTTGGAACCAAATAAGAACCTGGCTAAATAATCCAATTGCATCACAAAAGACTTGAGCTATCATCCACGAACAACAAATGAGTCACTGATAGTACCCCTACACCTCTGATTGCAGCATTGAAACCTTTCAAGTAACATCGTATGACAACTTTATGCATCATTCTACTCAAATCTTCCATAACTAAAATAAACAACAATGGTGATATAGGATTCCCATGTCTCAACTCCCTTGAACTCCCAAAAAACGCAAGTATTTCCACTTACCAATCTCACCAAAGAGATGCAAAAGTTAATCCACTTCTCCCCAAATCTCATTTAGAACATAATGAAATCTAAGAAATTCAAATTTACATGATCCGTCCAACAATTCACCGCCTTGTCACCTTCTTCTCTTCAATTGTCCTCTCTAGCCACTCTCTCTCCTCTCCTCCAATATGATTGAACCCTAGACCCCCTAAATTTGGCTTCCACTTCATTTCATCTTTAAACAAACGTTCATAGAAATCCATAATTAACCCTTCTACTTCCTTCTTCTCCATATGGCTCACCCTATTAACCTCTATCAACTCTGCAATTCCTTTTCCTATTTGTATTGCAACTCCATGAAAGAATTTTGAATCTTTGAATTAGAATCCCCCTCCTTCAATCATAACACCCTTGATTTTTATTCCTAACCAACCACCAAGGGCAAATCCTCTAGCTCCCTTTTCAACACGTGTTTCCTCTCGTTCCCCCGTTATCCCCCCTTCCTCAATTTTCCCCACCCACTTTCTTGTTTCTCCTTTTATACACCATCCCTCCTCCCCCTTTTATGCCTCAATAGAGAGCCTTCCATTCTCCAACACTTCTAATTCCCTTAGACATGCATCCCCTCTCACCACATGATCTATGCTACTCGACAGATCAATCGCCTTCTTCTCTATTCCTTCGAAAAACACTCCCCAAAACATTCTTCAAAGCTAGCACAGTCACCTACTCGCCCTCAAGCGACCCAACATCAGATACCCAACCCTAGAAGAAGAAACCACATTTCTAGCATTAAGAAAATGCCCAGATTTCCAAATTTAAGGTTATAAGTTCGAGTCACCAAAGGAACAAAAAGGGTAAGAGCTCATATAGAGGGGTAAAAAGATATTAAAAAAATGCCCAGAAGCTTCGCTGAGTGTCCATTCTCACTTATGCTAGCTTTTACACCCCTCACCACCTGATTTCCCCCGTCATTCACCCGATCTTTTTTTGAAATCAGCTTGCCGGAGTTTTTATGAGTTTTTATGACACAAAGATCTTTCATTAAAAAAATCCAAGCGCATTTTAAGTAATCATTAATGAAACTAACAAAATACTTGAAATCCAATGATGAACTAACTCTACTAGATCCAAAACATCAGCATGAACCAAATGAAAAAGAGTGCAGAATTGTTAAGACTGCAAGAAAATGTAGTTCAGGTGTGCTTTCTCTAGTTGACACGACTCACAATTTAACATCAACAATTTCGATAAACTGGCTACCATTTTCTGGAGTTTGTATAAACTAAGATATCCCCATCAGCTATAGACTAAACATGGGAAGTAGAAGGCTGAAAAGCTCATAGTAGAACTAAAAGAGGTGAGGTAACAAAGTCCATGTGACTCAACGATCTACACCAATCATCCTTCCCGTGCTGCAGTATGTTATGACAACAAAGTCATTAAAGAACAATTCAGAGTACTAGACAAACAATTGATAGATATATTTTAAAAGAACAACTAAGGACATAAAGAGCATCACCAGAGTTGAAGTGAAGGAGTGGCTTGACAAAACTCCAATCGCAATGCTCTGAGATCCATTAGCAAAGGTAACAATTAAGGGATTGGTATAACATGGTGTGCAGGCTACAACGACACTTACATGGCCTGAAGCAGTCTCCTCGAGCATGGATCAAGTTACTGAAATCATTGCTTTGACAAAAAAATATATGTGATCTGAGGGACATATGAAATATATGCTGAGGTTGATGTTATCAGAGTGCTAGCAATGTCGAAAAATAGAGTAAAGTCTGGTGTGAGAATAGAAACTAAGACAGCCGCCAAAATCAGGAAACCATTGCCAGTAACAAATAGTCCTTGGAATGTGGTGGAATCTAGATTGGTAGGCTCGGCCTGAAGAGGTGACCCCTTGAGAAGGGACACCTTTGTCAGGAACTGTCTAGAAGGTCTTTCATGTGTGAGACTGGATCTCACTGGAAAACCTTCGCTTTGGTATGTGCATGGGAGGTCAGATGGCAGTGAGACTGACTGGAGTCTGGTCTCACCATGTCCTTGTTCTTGTAGTAGAGTAGGTAAATGCACAACTTCTTTTCTCTCGCCTTGATACCATGCGAGAAAGAAGAGAGAAAATAGAACATAACTTGATTATTCCCTCAAATTATTGGTATAAATAACTATGTTACATGCCCCATAAATGAAAGAACATTAATATATAATTAATTACATGGAACAACTCAAGTCATATATTGTATTTACAGTATTCTAGACTATTCACAAGATTCTAACATTGTGCATTATTTTTACATGGCATAAACCTCAGAATTCTTTCGTTATTCCCATGAAAAAGAAAAAGAGGACATTTAAGGAGATAAATTTCTACCAAAGTATGAAATGAACAGCCTAATTTTTCTGCTTCCTTGGGTCCTAGTGATTTCTAGGTTTATTATTCTGTTTACTTATTTTGAAGGCATTTTTAATAAAACAATAGAACACTCGTTTTCCCTTTGACCTCACTTTAGCACAAGCTCCTCTAATTCTTGTTGTGCTTTTGCCTTTTGGACCCATCAACACTCCAGTGCATATTCCTGTCCCAAACATAATGAACCATCAAACCAACTTATATAGTACTCTATAAAACCTACCAAGTTCTATTCCGATTGTAATGTGCAAAATCCACTGCTTCTAGCATCCTTTTCTTCTTTTTTTCTTTTGGGATAGGATATTACTACTTTCAACATCTTAAACTGCTTAACAAGATAGAGAATCTAAGCCAATTACAACATATTACTTGAAGATCCCCCCAAAAGTACTAATTATACTACTAAATATTTTGCCAGTCTAAACCATGGCACAGTAAGTGGTGCTACAACTTTTGAAGCAGATAGCATGAATACATATACATCCACACACATGCACACAAATACAACGTGTGTGTGTCTTCAGAGACCATTTCAGTCATCAATATTTCGTGTTCTTTTGCAATTTGCTCGAAGTTTAAAATTGCCTTCATTCATTTCTCAAAATTCAGAGCACATGATAGAAACAAATACTAAACAATGCTAAACTGTTTGCTAGTAAATGAACTACTGAAATTTACTATAAACTCTCAGATCAATGTCAAAAAACTCACTAATGCTGAGATGCTGCAATCTGAGTATGTTGGAGTAGTGTTTACAAGCTGCTCTTTGTAAAGATCCCAAGCCATGATAGAAGAAATCTCACCTGATGCAAACTGATGAGGAATTTCAAAAAGTCAAATTGACATAAAAGCAAAATGGGTGAAGTCTCTACTTAAAGTAAACTCATGCAATGAGATCACTTGTAATCGACGTCATGTCTTGAACCACTCTCAGCTTTTGTAAATAGTTTTTGACACCGAGGTGGACTATTAGCAAAATGACATTTGATTTGACACAAATAACGATGATTACTAGTGGTGCATGTACTTAGGAAAACAGTAAGTTACATAAAACTAATTGGAAAAATCACACTGCTTTCCATTCATTAACTAACTTCTTAGTATTAAATATGTTGTACAATATGTACCAGGTATCCAGACTGCTGCTGCCAATCCACAACAGCATTCACACTGTGCGAACCAGGTCTGAGACCTTGAATTGAAGCGAACGCAGAAACTAATTTCTGTTGACCTCTTGCAGTATATTCTTTCCAAATCCGTATGTTGCCATTGCCTTTTATAAATGAACTTCGTTAAAAATTAAGGCATCAATGATTAAACATGTGCACCATCAGTACTCATAAAAAACATCTGTAGCAGCAAATGTTTACTTGAAGCAACAAGGAGCAAGCTCTCATCAAGCTCATTCACGAGGCAAATCTTTGAAATTCCTTTATCGGGGTAATTATGGTTGTCGAAACTGTTAAGAAGGGTATCCTCCTTGTAATTCCAGACCCTGTAATTCACATAGGTACAAGTACCATGAATTTCTGCAACTGCATAAAGAAACTGTGAAGCGGAAAAGAAAATGAGAGGAACTTGGCTAAATTATTCCCTCAAACTATTGAGGTATAAATAACTATGGTTACATGTCCTAAAAGGAATCAATATCCAATTACAATATGAGTAAATTAAGTGACACCTACTATATTTACCTGTATTATAGAACCAGGTAAGTTAAAGCCCGTGCTGAGCACAGGCCCAGCATGGTGACTACTAAAAAGTTTTAAGCGTTTTTTTCATGATTATCCACTGTAATAAAATATTACCCCATTTATAATCATTTATAGAATCCGTTTATTGAAAAAGTTGCATTGCAATAGATATGTACGTTGTACATCTTAGAGATCTATAATTTATAAATTGTCTACTATAATGATATATAGTCAACGACAAGAATAGTTGCGTCACACTATTGTATACCTTAATACAACATGTGCATATATACTTAAATAATATAATTGGAAGGTTAACTATTAATAATTTGCTAAATCTCTTATTAAGTAGTTTGTACTAATTTCTTTAAGAGTTTCGAAAGATGCACACCTAAAAGAATATTTCGAGAGTTAAAATAAAATAGGCATTTAAACTTCACAATTTAAAATATTTTATCATATTTAAAGAAATATTTCATTGACTATTTAGTTTGGGGGCAGTATATAGTTTAAATTCTTTTATTTTGACTTGTTGTCTTGAAACTCTTTTTTTTTTATGACAAGGGGAACCCGTAGCCGCTACCCTTCGGGTGTGCACAGGATAAACCCCCGCTCCTATGCAATAGCTCGCAAACCACACAGGAGAGAGGTAAGCTACACTGGGTAAGCCCGAGGCGACAACCCGCACTAGGCAAGCCCGGTGTGACAACCCGTTCCTATGGACTTGGTGAATATGTTTGCAAGTTGATTATTTGACTGCATGATCCTTGTGACTATGTCTCTTAAGAGTACCTTCTATATGATAAATGATAATCAATCCCTATGTGTTTGGCCCTCTTCTAAAACACTGTATTCGATGCAATGTGAAGTGCAACTTCATTATTACACACAAGTTCTATTTTGTTTAATCTCTCCAAATCATTCAATAGTTGCTTGATACTCATGAGCTCACATATTCCACTGCCATTCCCCGATAATTTATTTTTACACTAGATCTACCAACCACATTTTGTTTCTTACTTTTCCAGAACACAATTTATCCCAACTAGAACACATAAGTGGATCATCTTTGCCATGTCTGCATTGAAATATCCAATAATTTTTTCATGTCCTCGGTCTTTGACTCATTGTAGAATAATCCTTTCCTTAGAGGAGACAAAGTATCTTCACACAACTGCAAGTGGTTGTCTAATAATATTCTTCCTATAATACTTCAGGGTGGCCCAATGGTTTGGACTTGGGACTTCCATCAGTTCATGTAGGGGGCCTCAAGTTTGAAATCCCTTGCTTTAGCAAGGGGTTTGTTTTTCAGGGTCAAGCTTGTTGCACTGAACTTACCTAGTGGGTTTACTTCTCCTTCATGGTTTGAGAGCTATTGCATAGTTGTAGAGGTTTTACTCTGCGTGCACCCAAGTTGCGGGTTTCCCTTGTCATTAAAAAAGTCCTATATGTTGTTGGCCTTAACTAGGCTATACCATGTGAAGTGGAAGAGAAAATGAGAGGAACTCGGCATGATTATTTCATCAAGCTATTGGGGTTTGAATACTTGTGTTTGTATGTCCTAAAAAGGAAAGAAAATCAATACAAATCAATCCCTAATTACAATAGGAGTAAATTAAGCTACCTACTATATTCATATGTTCTAGAATATTCACAAAAGATTCTAACAAACATAAATTTAATATATATCATTCTTTCCTTTACTCTTCTACAATCTAAGGGAATGGTAGAATGACGAAGATGTCGCACACCGTATTGGAGAGGAGTAGATGAAATAAAGGCTCGCGTTACGTGTCCTATGTGAATGTCTCATCAAGATTAAAGGTAAGTTCTATAAAGTGATTGTTAGACCGACTGTGTTGCTCAAGATAGAGTATTAGCCAATCAAGAACTCGCATGTTCAGACAATGAAGGTAGTAGAAATGAGGATGCTTAGATGAATGTGTGTCATACTAGAAGAGACAAAATTAGGAACGAAGATATATGAGGCAAGGTCGGAGTAGCTGTTATGGCGGACAAGATGCAAATGTTGGTAGTGATCGGGTTGAAGAGAGGTGGAGGTAGACTAAGAATCAGAAGAGGTGATTAGACAAGACATGACTCTTTAGCTTACAAAGGAAAGGATCCTAGATAGAGAGCATGAAGGTCGAGATTACGGTAGATGGCTAGTAGGCAGTAGAGCATTTTCTCTTTTCATAGTGGTCGTGCAATAGTCTTGGAGCATCTATTTGTTCCCTTGTCATACTATTACCACAATGCTAGCATTATCTTATGCTTCAATTTTATCACTACTATTATTTCCTTTACTTTGGTTATCTTCAATATTTATACCATTGGAACTTCTTGTTCCTTCGATATTTTCATCATAGATTTTTACTTCTGCATTTATTTCAAATCCTTTTCCAAAAAAGGATTGTCTTAAGCCTAGGGTCTATCAAAAACAACTTCTAGCGCATAAAAGTAGGGGAGGTCTGCGTATACCCCACCCTCTCCAATCCTCACTGGTCGGAATATACGAGGTATGTTGTTGTTGTTGTATCATTCATTCCTTTACTGTTCAAAAGATGCTCATATGAATAAGGCCTAATGGCCAAAGAGTTTACCCGGTAAAAGAAACCAAGAACTCAAACTTAATGGCCAGAAAGTTGAGAAGTTACTCTAAGGTGATGCGACGTAAAAGGTGAGAAGACTAAGAATGAACAGCAAAAACAAGCAAAGAACACCTAATCCAAACACCATAGAAGAGTGAGGTCAAAAAAAGACTTCAATAAAATGGCATCTATTTCTTGAAGCTCCAAGAAGATATCGCGATTATTTAGAAAGCAGGCATAGTTCCAGGACATGTTTCCTAACATTGACCTGCATTTAGGCTTTCCACTTGAGGATGATTGCTTACCAGCAAAGCAGCATTTGTTGGTTGAAATGACAGATTACACACAGTTCCAATGACTAACTTAGTACTTGAACTAACCGACCCTTCCCGCAGTTCTACAAGAGAAGATAGTGAAAAAGGAACGATGGAAACAATGTCTTCATTCAGGCCAATATCCCTCTACCTGATCTGTTCACTCTCATCTGAAGCAATCACAACTGGTGAGAAGGGCTGCAGCAAAGCAGTTCTGGTACCAGTCTCAAACTTTGTATCCAAACTGGCAGTTTGATTATGCAGTCTGTCCACCGCTGAGACAAAGAAGTATGCACTGGCCACATTAGACGCATTTTAGATAAATGGTGACACACACATGGAATATGGCAGTGGGAGAAGGAAAGAGTCATAAGCCAGTAGACTCACAACAGTGCTTGCATTTAGTAATGAGGTCAAGAGCTAACTTCTCCTTCTCTTCTCTCCTAGAAATGATCTCTACATTATCATCAGCTGTAGTTAAAAGTGGCTTTGAGAAGTGGCCACAACTCCAATTGTAAATGGTTGACTGTGGAAGAGAACTGCGTTCTGAAGCTCTAGAAGATCCACCAGAACTTAAGAGAGGATCAGCTAACCCTGAGTCTTGAGATTTCTTTAGGTAATGCCTGAAGTCTAAAGAAAAAACTCTTCGCATTCCCGTTATACAACTGGCCCGGGGGGGACTAACAGGAGGAGTCCTAAAAGACACAGATAAAGGCCCACCTGCAAGAGTTCAAGTAAAAGATGGTATCAGAGGGGAACACAATTACTTCAAGAACAAAATGAGTATCGAGGGAAATACTTGAACATCAAGGTTGATACTTATTTAGTGGATTATGGGTGTAGAGAAACTACAGTATATTGACTCCCTAGTCTCCTTTGAGTACTAAATATACCTCCACTCATGTTAAACCAAGAAGATGATCGATTCAATCCAGCAAAACTAAGGCCAGAAGATGTTCTGGATTCAACAGTTGACTTGACCGACTTGGCAAACACTTGGTCAATCCCAATAATTGAAAGCACTCTACAGCCAAGACCTGCAACACGAGGTGATGGATCCTTTGCAAGGGCACACATGGCCTGCACACACTTAGTATAGATCAAATTGTCAAGTGGCCTGGGTCTTATACGATTAACAACATCATTGCTAACAGCATCAACCAGTCTTCCAGAATCAGAATGATGAGAAGAACCATCAGATAAAGGAGATCCATGCATGAAGCCAGGTGTTGCAACAGGGCTGTTAGTCGAGGTTCCACCATCATGAGGGATAGACTGACTGTCACTTCCCACTCTCAATAAAGGAGCATTAGGAGATGGAACTATACTTCCATGTGGAATATAACAAGTTGGGGTCGCATAGCCACTACCTGAAGTCTTGACCGCAGAAGAAAGCAAGGAAGTGGGCATGGAATTAGACTGACTCTTCAAATGTGCAGCTGCAACCGACTTCAGGTGCTCCTTATGCCCAAAGGCAAAACGTGCCAAGGCTACAAGAATAGAGCAACATGAACTAGGTAGGTCATATATTGTGTCCACAAGAGTAGATCAGGCACAAGAAGAAGAGGAGAGGAATGAGGAGAAAATAGAGAATTAGACGTGCTATTAAGGGAGTAGATATCAATTGGCACACATAATATCTCATGCAAACATGTACGAAACAATTGCAGCTAAATTATATTTATTTCTTTTGGACAATAATAGAGCAAGCACGGAGAAAAGTTTCACCATTCTACACTTATTTATGCACCAGCTTGTGTGCACCTCGGCTGTTCTGGCGGATACCGGGTAACTCTCACCATCACAAGTACCGGGTAATTCTACCCACCAAGCTTAGGCACATGAAAGAGATAGTTTTTTTTTTTAACCTCCGTGGAGGTAAGAACCTGAGGCCTGATGGTTCTCCTTCCACTTCATTGACTAGGTAACAACATCCTTGGGTGCTACTTATTTTTGTTTTTTGCTTTCCCTTTCTCCTGCCTTAGAGCAACTGCGAAGTTTTCGAACAAGTGGTATGCTAATAAATGATGGTATCATTTAGCATAAGGCTGCCTCTTCAAAGTGAAAGGCAAAAAAAAATTCATAGTACGGCCAGATTTAGTTCAGGAGGTGTCCTCATCATACAAGAAATGTGATGGCAGACTGTTTTAGAGTTATCATCAAATTTCTACAATAATGAAACCTGCAATATTTCTTCTCTTACACCAAGAAAGATAAAATATGAGACAAATCAGAAAGCAAGTTAGCAAACAGCAGTAAATCCATCAGAAAGAAATGTCTCCATGGAGTGGGATTAATTCAGTAAAAACATACCAACAGCAACCTCAGCTCGTACCAAAGGGCTTGCATCAGAAACAACACTTAAAAGGCTCTTCATTATGACTTCTGCCCTAATTTTTTCCTCATCGTCGGAGTCTACATCCTCCCCAATGTCATCCTTAGATGTATCAAACCCAACATCAAGTAAAGTACTTAGTGCAAATGTTGATGCAGCTCGTACCTGAAATAAATTGCTCTTTTAGTTTAAGTCTGAACAAATAATGGAGAACCATAGTAATAATAAAACAACTTGACATATAATTAAACAACAAACCTCAGGCTGTGATTGAGAAAGTAGAGGCACAAATATTGCTGGTGCATTTGCCTGCAAACCTAGTACTTGTGCCTCGGTGAAATCCTCCCAGAGCTTTCCCAGACAAAGGCAAAGCCATTGAAGAAACAGTGGTTCAGTTTGGACATCATTATAGGTTGATCCCTGAAGATGCTTCAAGCAGACATTAATAAGCCCCACTTCAATACACGCCTCCTGACCCCGCCTGTGACCATCAGTAATTACTGACAATACAAATGCAGCCATTGCCCTTTGCTCTGGATAAGCCTCAACGCTGTCAAGAAATCTAATAAAATATGCATGTCCACCATCCTTAACAAGGTCAACCTGGCAAGACTGTCATCTCACAGGAAAGGGTAATCTAATGAATATTAAACTAGAGGATCATAACACTTAAGGTAAATCAAAAATCACAAACCAAATGACATAGTTATCTAAGACAGATGTCAACATGAAGACTCTGAAAGAAAAGAAAGAAATTTGAACACTTTAACATTACATAGTTTTTACACAATATAATCGATCAAAAGAAAGAAAAAACTCAGTGACAAGCATTGAATGGAGGAAAGATTATACTCTATCAACATTACGGATTCCACAACTAGATCAGTAGATTCAGGTAAGATCAGAATAAAGAATAAGAAAGCATTCAAGATAGTTCAACGTCCTAACAAAACATGAAACACAAACTACAGGTGTAAATCTAGTGGTGATCTCTTTCTTTCCAACTTACTGCTTGGTTGATGGAGCTGGCATGGAGGTTCTGCTTTTTCGTTAAGCTTTTCTTAGAACAGTACAATATGCATTATTAATTTGTTTGTAACTGAAAGAAAATAACTTTAAACAATGCAATAAGTCAGGAACTAACTTTCCATTGGTGATTAACATAGTGAAACAAGCATCCAATGGGTTCTATCCAAGATCACAAAAAAAAAAAAAAGAATGAAAAAGGCAAGTAAGAAGATTAAGAGGAAAACGTGCAGACTTGAGTTGGGAACCCACCACATATCCATGAGCTATTCAGATGTGTTGGTTTTACATAGCTAAAATATGTTATATTTGCTTAGAGAGTTGTTTTTGTTTTAGAAAGTAGTATTATTGATAGCAACAGCACCAAGAAAATGTTGTAAACTGGATAGTCTGAAGATAATAGCTCCTTCGACTATAAGATGCAACACATAACCCAAATCAGATCGCTGAAATGGAAGATCATGACAGGATTGCTTTGCTATTCGAAGACACTTATCAAAGCAATAATAAAATTTATCAAAGCAATAATAAAATTTATCCAACAATTGTGAAACCAGTAATGTAACAAAGGAGTGATTGTTGAGCATCTATGGTCCAACATATCCCCAAGATGAGTATTCTAGAAATGTGAATATTAAGATGTTCATCCAAGATTAGACAAGATTGTAGTAACCACTTTCAACAGAACAAGTAACATACACAAAGGATAAAAATGACAGGTCGTCTCAGATGTACAATGTCCCAGGTAGACCTTCAAATGCACCCATAAGTGATACTATGAATATTCTCAGTGTTACTTATGCTTTTGAAAAAACTCCCAGACACAACAATCGAAGAAATGTCCAAACCCCACCAGGGTCCTCCCTACTTTTTCCTGGTGATCTTTCCAATCACGCGAATCCATCCCCATTCTTCTTTTCTTCTCCCTTTCCATGCAACCAACTTCAAATGGATGGCAGTATTTATTTTGCAGCTGGCTTCAAGGCCTACAACATCACAAGAACATCTGGTATGGTGGGAGCCTGGTACGACTGGATGGAAAGAAATAAGAACTCTATTACGAGAACGACTTTCAATCAGAAGACAATGGAATAGATAGTGCAGACTTTACGGGAAGCATCACTGACAAAGGGGAACACGGTGAAGAGATGGAAGAAGAAAGACATTTTCCCAGACATTTTCTGTTCTAGGAACTACAATAGTCTAATAAATGTGAGAGGCAGGAGGAGGGGAGTTATTATCATTCCTAACCTAACTTTCAACTAAGGGTAGTTGAACATCGCGGAAAAGGTGGGGAGATTCATTTAATAGTCACAAATAGGTAGTAGCTGGTGAACAGAGACATTCCATATGATGCAGTATAGTGGAGCATTAAATGGGCTAATAAGGAACCAAAAGATGCTGAGAAAGAGAAGGGAAGTATGAAAAGGGATAGAATCACATTAACCATGACCCAGAAAAGTACAATGAAATACTAAAGAGGGGTTTGGTGGGTATGTTAGAAACCAAAGTTGGTGAAACAAGGACTATCATAAATCAAGGGATGGGCCAACCGACTGTGAAAACAAACTCACGGCCTGAATATCTATGAAATAGGCAATGGACTTTTCTATTTTGAGTTTGCACTTGGGGTCACGGCAAAGCAAGTGATTAAAGGGGATTTGGTCTTGGAGGATACTCTAGTTATCCTCTAATGGTGAAACCCAACAATAGGTACAGAGGAGTAAAGAAAGATCAACTTGGCTAAAAAATGTAGGGTTACCTTTGCAATTTTGAGATCAGAAAATTTTCAAGGCTATCAGGATATTTGTGGGGGGTGGGAAGAGACAGAAGAGAAAACCCAATAAAGAAATCATCTTAAATGGGCAAGAATTAGAATCAGCGGAGATGGCATACCCAAAGAGGTGACCATTGACCGAGGTGGAGCCTGTTACATGATACAAATCTGGACTGAAACTGTGGTAAGGGTGTTTGCTGGAGAGGATTTGAACTTTGAGGTCATAGAAAATTCTCAAGGCTATCGGGATATTTGTGGGGGGTGGGAAGAGACAGAAGAGAAAACACAATAAAGAAATCGTCTTATATGGACAAGAGTTAGAATCAGAGGAGATGGAGCAGAAATACCCAAAGAGGAGACCATTGATTGAGACGGAGTTTGCTACATGATGCAAATCTGGACTAACTTGGCGGTAAGGGTGTTCACGGAGAAGATTTGAACTATGAGGTCATTACCCAGCGTTTACTACGTGGAGAACCATTGGGTAAAGAGGATGATCCTCTGCAAAGTTAAATAGCAGCATATACAGATGGCAGTACGTGTATGACAGATGCACATGGGCGGTCCATCAAAATCAATGGAGGAGTGGTTGGGGGCGAACTCAATTTGGAACAGAGCCCAAATCCTAAGTTGGATCCAGAGCATACTAAAGGAATGGGCCCAGTAAATAGAAAGCTTGATATGAAACATGATACGCAGGGGGAATTTCTGGAAGGTTCAAGTGGAATCAAGAAACTAGCGACGCATTTTTTACAAGGCTACACAACTAGGAAACATTGACAATCATGGAAAACATTGAGACAACTAATAATCTATTACATGGAGAGACAACATATAAAATGAAAGAGGCTTTAAACCAATTCTCAGTGAAGTAAAGGGGATCGATCAGTCCAAGGAAATTGGGGAGAACTCAAGGGTACAAAAATCCCCCAATGGCGATGTGCACATTCAGCAGATTCATGATGCTTAGCTGGTAGCCACACAAAATCCTGAGTATCAAACTGACGGCGAGATCAAAGCTTCCAGTTGGGTGAATTCCCATATTCCGGAATTGAGCAAAACATATGGAGTGGCATTTTAAAGCTTCAGGGGAGAAACACATGCACTGCCGATGAATTCCCTCGTTCTTTTGTATACTTGGGTTAAACTGGACAATGCCCAGAAACCACTTTTGAGGTACTAACACACCGGCAAAAAATTGGGAAGAGAGGATCAAAGAAGATTGGTGGAAGAACATCTCTACTTACATCTGGTGGACACTATGGAAAGAAAGGGAAGAGAGATGTTATGAAGGGAAGGTTAGCAACACAGAGAAGATCTAGATGAGATGTCTTACTCTTTTGTATTTTTGACGTAAGCAGGATTTAGTGGGGGAAGTAGATAGTTTGGTGGAATTTATAGCCCAATGTAAATTTTTGGAAGTTTATTTTGGATTTTGATTATGATGACACCACTTGAGGTTTGTCAATTCCTCCTCGGTGAGTTTTTGTGTGCCTACTGAGTTACCAATTTCAAAGAAAAAATGATAGACCTAATCACAAAATAGAAAGGTGCCCCAAAAGATCTACAACCTCTCAAAATCCTTATAAATTTGATGAAGAACAGAATGCACAAGTAAAAAATGATCCAAATAGATAACAGTGACTAGTTGGGATTAAGGTTTAGCCATGTTATGTATCCCTCATTGGCAGTGTTATCAACGGAGCTGAAGCGCGATCTTAAGTGAAGCGACTGTTTGTCGCTTAAATGCCTTGAACCGATGCAAGGAAGAAGCAGCATGCACTTCTAGGACTGAAGCGCGAAGCGTGCTTTTATTTAAAGCAAGAAAAAGCTTGCTTAAGTGCTAACTAGGGTTTTTTTTAATTTCTGTAAAATATTAACTAAAGTTTAAGTTTCGCAAATATTTTCCCTCCTCTTTGGATTATGATGTTACTTTGAGGATATTTCCTTTCTTTATGTAGAGGATGAGCTAGGAATGTTGGTTTTTTTAAAAGAATGAATGGGGCAGCAAAAAGATTGAAAGAGCCTCTCAATGGATTGAAATGGCTTTCAATAGCTTTCAATAATTTTATTAAGCATTGAGGGGATTTAAATAGCTAACATAAAACACAGAATCTGCATAATTTGAAATTCAAAACTAACTAAAATATCTCAACAAACTAAACTATCTAATAGAAATTTTAAATTCAAATTATCCTAAACTAAAGCAACTTATTTGACTAAAAATTACTGCAACAACTAAAAGCTAATTTCGACACTCCTTTGCTTTAGTTACTGCAATTTTAAAAACTGCTCCTCAATTTCTGTTTTATTTTGATAGTTTTTAAACTTGCAAAATTTCTTCTTCTTTCTTTATCTTCTTTTGATTTTGTGCTTAAATAACACAATCAATGATCTTCTCTCGTTTGAAAGTGCTTTCATTTGGAAATTGATAGGATCTGCAGAGAATTGTTGTGATGATTTTTCTTCCATCACAATATCACATAACACACAAGTCTCAAAATGAGGTTTTATTATCACTGACCAAATTTGATAAATTTTACTAGTGAAAATATTTGGGACATTCCAAGAGAGATTGTTGCTTGCCAAAATTGGTTAAAAATAACCTATGCTTTGAAACGCACGAGTTGAAAATAGCTCTCACGGGTTAAAACGGGTTGAAAAATAGCCCTTGTGGGTTAAAAGTAGCCCTAATGGGTTAAAAGTAAGGGTATCAAAAATGAGCCCAAAACATAGATAACCCACCCAAACTTTTATGGGTTGGGCTCAAGATAATTTTAATTGGGTTCAATCTCAACCCGTTCAAGCCTTAACATGTTTTTTATTAATTTTATATTTTCTATCAACTTGTAACATTTTATTTTTATTTTTTGAGTTGAAATGCAAATTGTGATTATAAAAAATAAATAATAATATGTTAGAAATATTGAGATTGAGCAGGTTAGAGCCCAAAGTAAATATGGGCGGGTCATAACTCAACCCAATTTCTATTATAACCCATTTTAACATTCTCAATTTCAACCCAACCCACCCGTTTGACATCCCTAGTTAAAAGGGTAGCCCTGACGAGTTAAAAAGGTAGCCCTTACGGGTTAAAAATGATATGGTAGTTCTTTGGAAGAAATCACAGATCTCGTAAGATCACTGAAGCTCCGATAACACTATTGTCTTTTTTTAAAGAATGAATGGAACAGCAAAAAGATTGAAAGGGTCTCTCAATGGATTGAAATGGTTTTCAATAATTTTATTAAGCATTGAGGCGCTTTAAATAGCTAACATAAAACATAAAATCTGCATAATTTGAAATTAAAACTAACTAAAATATCTCAACAAACTAAACTATCTACTAGAAATTTAAAATTTAAATTATCCTAAACTTACGCAACTTATTTGACTAAAAAATCATTGCAGTAACTAAAAGTTAATTTCAACAAGGAACATGTCCTATGCCCCACCTATGTCAGTAGAGGCATGAGGGGAGCATTAAAATTCAAGGAAGACTCTATAGCATGTGTATAAATATAGAAGGTAGTATGATTTACTCTTACTTTTATTAGGTATTGATTTTCTTTCCTTTTTAGGACATGTAAACTTAGTTATTTCAACTCCAATAGCTTATGGGAATAATCAAGTTGAGTTCTCTCTCAAACTCTTGTTTTCTCATACTCATCATTGGCCATTAATATTAGGTTGTCTACGCTATAGTTGATAGGTTTGGCATGAGGCGGGTTGGGGTTTGAAGTTTCTCCTTATATGGTCTTTGGGCAACGTTCACCTCATTAACTTGCTTTTGTTGTTTGGGATTGAGTTAGTCCCAACATTCATTTTTTAACCGGCCATTTTGGCATGCTTACAAGGTGTGGTGTTTCCCCACCAGTTAAGTCATTGAGTATCTTACTGAAATGGGTCTAACGGAGTGGAGTGAATATTGAGAATCCATATGACTAGACCCAACTAATTTACAACGGAGACGTAGTTCTTATATTTGCAGAAAGATCAACTACTCTCCATCACAACATGTAAAATTATTTATTTCCAAATATTCCCATACGAAACACTTATCGCTAGCATTTCATGTGGACTTATGCTACTTCTTCAGCTGCAGACCACATCGAGATTTTCACCCAGTTAATACCAAATGGGATAGTGAAGAATCTCAGATCTGCCAAGACAGGGGCACTGCAGGAACAGTTGTTCTGATGTTACACAAAAAAGCATTGACTGCATGCAGAGCGCCGAAAAGTTTACTAGAGTTAAACATGCTTTGTGCAACGCAATCCAGGTGAAGCACACCAGTTTTCTCACACATTGAATTCTTTTTTCTGTATCTATTATTTTTCACTGATGGTACATACGTTCAGAAAGAGATTGCAAAACATTAATATGAGAAATAAATATAGATAAAACTGAAACATGGGAAATTTAATATGAGAATAACCCAGGTGAAAGACAAACCAATTCATGTACCTTATCATGGGCAAGGATCTTCGTCCAAATGAAGACAAGAATTTGCCTAAGCTCTGGAGTCGTGGTTTGCAAAAGCTTTAGAACATAAGGAAATATTCCAACAGACAACGCCTGGAAATAAATTTGTTAGACTTGAGAATTACTTGGAAATTGGATGCAGAAGATTGTAGACAGCCAGCCTAATTAACAAGAAGCTTGAAATGCACCACCGCCAATAAGTACCAGATCTACAGCCCAAAGTCCCATATCAAGAAATCTTCCGAGAAGAACCAGTGCTCGAAACCGGTGTGATTGACTAAGTAACACCTAATAAAAAAGAATAACCTAGTTATCATTCCATACAAAGAGAAAGATGCATCAAATAACAAAGCTCACGAGAGTGCAAAGACAGCCTAATAAGTAGGAAAAATATTAGAAAGACAATTAGCAGTAGCCTGTATCTTAGGAAAACTATGGTTTTCCAGTTTCTGTATCCTTCTGTGGAGTCAAGCAGATGAACAACAAAGTAAATCAGTTTTTTCTTTTGGTTAGGTAAAACACCAATTAAATCTAGACATACTTCACAATTCAAATAAAGAATTGTGCTCACACGACGAACAGTACCAACTGCTCTTCAAGCAACCCTTGTAGAAAATAAGATGATTGTTTTGACTGAGCACTAACATTACTAAACCAGTGGTTCTGCTGATTCTTCCTCAAACTTCAATCACTTACCGTGTGGTAATTTGTGTTTGTAATATTAAGAATATGGGTCATGCTAGAATTGACAAAAAGGGACACTAATCTGCCATAATACATTGCAAGATTACTTGAGCAAAAAATCAAGTATGGAAAACATGAAATAGTAGAAGACCCAATTGTGCTGAGAGGAGCACTCAAACATTTGATGGCCTTTTAGGTAATATATAAGATGAGAGATAAACCCTTCCTCTATAATGACATGACTTTATGGTTATTTAATCTCTTTAATTTCTGAGAACATTCTATTGTTCCAAATTTTAGCATGATATACAACAACATACCCAGTAGAATCCCACAAGTGGAGTCTGTGGAGGGTGGAGTATACACAAACCTTACCTCTACCTCATAGAGGTTGAGAGGCTGTTTCCACAGGACCCTCAGCTCGAGTACAGAAAATCACAATAGGTATAAATAGACACATTTTCTCCTATCTAAACAAATTTAAGCAAATGCAGAGAGGTCAACTATCAACAACTGAAGCTTCATAAAGGAACAATAAATGCTAACACCAAATGTTTTTGCTCAACCTTTTCAGCATATTAAGAAACAGAAACTGACAATAGTGTGGGAATGAGGAAAGCGCATAATTTAAATCAACCATTTCATGGCAAGAAGAAGCAAGAATGGCCTTTCATTTGATTTGAACCATAATATTTCTTACCTGTAGCACAATGGGCAACTGTACCGGTGGTTTTTTATCATCTGATCCATGGTCAAGCCAAAGCTCAAAAGCTGTCAACTGGTCGGTGAAGAATGAGCTAGGCTGAAGAAATCAAAAGATGGGAAAATTTTTATCTTGAGAAAATACATGGACCATATTTTTTAGAAAACAGACCAACTTCTTTAGGAACTAAAATATACACAATCAAAGGGACTCTAACTCATTATCCCACCTGAAATTCTACACTCGGATCATCAAGCAAGGTTGGAAGCTGCAAAAGGCAGATTTCTGCTGCCATGTCCCAAGCATCCCTGTGGAACAGGTACAGGCCCCAAATGAGGAGAAGGTAAAGTATGAATTTGCATAGCTTGGGTGTATCATGTAGTTACCACATGTAGTGCTGATGAGTAGGTGGTAGCATTGGGTATGATATTGGTGAACAATTTGCAGATCGCATGATTCTTTCAGCAAGTAGAAAATTTCTGAATAAACTAGCAACTAATAGGTCTTGCCTGAACAATCTCTGAAATAGATCTGCCCTTTGAAGCTTACAGATTAGGATGAGTTCAAAACGCAAAAAAAGGAAGCACGGAAACTGCATCAATCTAACTAGCCTATCACATTACCGCGTGGTAGAACATTCCAGGCAATTGTATCAGTTACTGCAGTGAAAATCCAATTCAATTCACCAAGAGGTGTCTTTCGATCTGTTTGGCGGCCAGGAATTCTATCTATCAGAGCATAGTCGAGTGACTCACAAAACAATGACCTTGTGCAAAACCTAACAGCCCAAAAAAAGATACGAAAAAAGAAAAACTAGTTATAGCAAATTTGACTGAAAAGTTAAAAAGAAAAAGAATAAAGAATAGAAAATATTCTTATGAATAAAAATAGGTCATGATGGTTGAAAGAAAGTAGCAGCTTATCTAAGAGTTCTGACAACATCACACTTGAGGTAAGCACAAGTAACTAAGAGTACGCTCGGACATAGTAAGTGGAAATTCCCTAAGACAGTATATTAATAGTATAGCAACAGTTAACATAATAGAAAACACCCATGTGGTTCCTGGAATATGAGGTGCCATACAACTTTGGGGTATCAAAGGAACTTGTCCTGTTTCAAATATTCTTTTTGTGAGAAAGCTATTCTAACTTTCCATAAATATGGTCAGTAGATGCAAAACAGACATGACGCTTAAGATAAACTATGGAATACCATAAAGAGAGAAAATCATAGTATCCATCAGTTGGGGACCAAACCCACTGAAATGGTATTCCTAGTTTCCCAATAGTAAGTATTGCTGCTAATTCACCCCATTGCAGAATTGGACAGGTTTAGCAGAAAGCAGGAAGAAAGGCAGAAAGGATAAATAAATTTTTCTGAGAGCAAGTCACCATCTCAATGCCATTTTGATTGGCGTTGTGAGGCAGGAAGTGAAAACATCAGCAGGAAATTCAGCACTCTGAGGAAGTGTCTCATGTGCTTCACAGGCAGCAAGCAGAATACAATCTCTTGTAGAAGGCCCATAGGAATTAGAGTCTGTCAAGTTTTGGAGCTGCATTACACAAATGGCTTGATTAGAGAATGAGCTTAGCTGATAGGTAGATCACCTCATCAGTAAGCATGTACTCCGTAATAAAATATGCACCTCTATAAAGGCATTAATGATCATCCCAGCAGCTGAGCAGTCAAAGACATAGATTGAGGGTGTCTTTAACCAAGAGTCCAGGTCACTGATCCGCAATGGGATATACTGTGTATAACTCTAAACCAGATGTACAATAAGAAAAAATAGATATTGCAAATGCTCTGTGAAAGCAATTTGAGTTAGAAAGAGAACCTTGTTAAATAGCCAAATTTCATCATTGGGTGATGGTTTTGGTACACCATGTCCATTGTAATGGAAAAGAACTCGCTCTGACTTGGCATACTTTCGACATGCTGTGCAAAGTTTCTTGACTTCATCAACAGTAGGATCCAAGGAAATCTTGTAGCGTGCCTACATATAGTAAGATATTTAGTCATGATAGTTAAATTACTGATAACCTTGCTACAAAAATACAGCCTAGACCTTGTCCACACATAATATCTATTATCACAAAAACATTTTTTTACCTTAGGTTGCCACTTCTCATATTGTTCGTACAATGCTCTCCCAACAGTTTCGAGGGCTCTTTGAGGTGGCATAGAAAGCGGATCTGTCATATGGAATAAAAGTAAGTATCGAAGTGATTGCTGGTTGACTGAAACTTTCAAGCACTAAAACTTGAAAATTGCAGATTGCAACTAAGAGGTAAAGTCTCCACCAAATTCATCCAATATCCCCAAGAGAATATGAACTGCTTGCAATGAAAGCTGGGATAGCTGATACCGAAATATATTCAAGTAAAACAACAGAGTAAGCCAAGATGTACTATCATCAAATATTTCCTGCATTATGTTGTCATTGCTGAAGTGATAACATCAGCAACAAGTATACGAAACTCCATAATACTTCAAAGGTTCCCAAAGATAAGCTACAGCACAAGTATGGCACAGAACCTTCAACAAATGCTATCGGAAGAATTAGGAGCTCTGAAGAACCTGTAAAGGTTATTATTCACAAAAGGGAAGAGGAAAACTAGGGGTGAGGGACTCTTAGGGTGCAGGAAACAATTCGCATAAGGTCATGAAAACTACCAAATTGGATGATAAAATCATGAAAGAACAAATGAGGGGGTGAGAATTGACAGAGAGGAATTGAGAACAGGACTTTGTCACTGGGAAACCATATATTCAAGGAAATCCAAAGGTAAGTAAAAGGTCAAACAAGGACTCAAAGAGAGAACAGAATCTACAGAAACAAAAGGAAAGAAATGAGAGAATTGCCCATATTGCTCTTGGAGAATGGACATGATGGACCAAAAATCAAGAGAAGTTGATAGCATCCATGTTGGCGTACCTCCATTAAAATTGACAGATTTCAATGAGAAATCAAGAAAATGTTTATCACAGAAGAAGTATCCAAATTCAAGCCCAAAAGGAAGAAGATTGAGACCAAATGAAGCCTCAAAAGGGAGCCCAAAAATAGTTGAATGTTCAAGCCCAAAAGATGCTGAAATTTCATGCCAAAAACGTTGTAGTCACGTGGAAGTTTTGGTGGAAATTTGTCACTTCTTTATTTCTTGACAACTAATTTTAGGAAAAATTTTGACATTATTTTTACATGCTTTCCTAGTTTAAAGTTTCCTAATTTGAAGTTTCCTAGTTTAAAAGTTTCTATTTATCATTTCCATAAAGTACAATTTGAATCTCATACTCTTTGAGATAGGTTTCACCTATATATGTACGAGTGGATTTTGTTATTTTTAAAGGACATGATTAATATTATGGGAAAATTACATATATATACAAAAAAATAAAATATTTACAGAAAAAGTAGCCCATGTTTTATTTACATAAAAAATAGCCCAAAATCACCGAAACTATACATGACTATACAATATGGTT
>JBCEWC010003506.1:0-30066 GCA_038996855.1 Solanum aculeatissimum
TATGCTCTGTGGTTGCAGCATAGTCTGAACTTCCACATCAGAAAAGATATATTTTGGTCTCGTTTCCGCCCAACATTTTTAATTTATTATTATTTATTACCTAGGGTAGAGAAAGAAAATGAGATAAGACATTACAAGGTGCGAATAGAATCCTCACCAGTAATATAAAAGTTCTCTGCAGTGATTTGCTTCTCCAAACGATGAACACCCTCGAGAACACAAATTTGTGCACATTTTTAGACATGATAACAAAACACCATTAGAAAGCTAGTGCAATCCTAGATTACTCGAAGACGTTTATCAAGCAAATTGATTATCTCTTTGTACAAATTACAATTATATGTATTACAAAGTTACAACTAATATTAATAAAAAATCATTATTTTCATATATAGCCAATAACATTAGAAATTTAGTAAATTTTAACAAATCAAGGTGGTGTATTGCAATAAATTACTAATGTATTACTAACTTGAAAAAATATTGTTGGGTAGCTGGAGTAGATATAAGCAGATCAAAATTTTATTTTATGAGTTCAATATGAAAAATCATAAAAAAAATAATTTTTATGTAATTGTCCATCAAATAGTGCTTTTTAAAAAGCAGGTAATTGTGGTCTCCTTTTCTTACCGTGAGCCTGTCAAATGAAAAAGCAGACATAATTGTTAAAGCAAAATTAATTATATGTATGTTATGTATGTAACTGCTGCACATGATATGCATGCATACATTATGTATCTAAAACATATACATATGATACATAAAACATGAACTATTTTTTTTGTAAACATTTATTTTTTTGTATATATATGTAATTTCCCCTTTAAATTATTCACGAAGCCCTCTCTCCCCACTCCCTCTTTCCAAATCAGTTTTCAACTTTGAATTTGAGATCAACTAACTAGCAGACTTCTAATTTCAACTTTGAATTTGAGATCAACTAACTAGCAGACTTCTAATTTCGAGTTTCGACAACAAAATAAAGTTTCAAAATCACGATTTAAAGTAATGTTTCTAGAACCTATGTTTCAAATATGAACTTATTTTATGTAGATTTGAGTGTTAAATCATGTGTTTGATTATTGAATTTTGAAGAAAAAAAAAACCAACCAAATATATGTGTTGACCTCATGCTAAAATATCTTAAGTTTGATTTTGCCAAATCTATAACATCAGTACAACCGTAGAAAATATTTGAAGTTAGGCCTTGCAAAAGCAACAAGCCTATAACTTTAGTAAACAAAATCTGTGAAGTATGTACAGAGTTCATCAGCCAATAATTTTAAGGTATCAACATGTGTGCTTAATGGTAAAAAAAATTTACAACTAAGGGCATTTTCGTCATTGGACTTTTCTTTTGTGTGCTTAATGGTAAAAAAAATTTGACAACTAAGAGCATTTTCGTCATTGGACTTTTCTTTGCCTTGCCTTCATTACATATATCACTTTGTTTTGTCCGCTCTTTCCTAGGGTTTATCTCCTTCATGTGGGTGTCGCTTCGGTGTTATCGCTTCAGCTGAGGTTATCACAACGTCTGCATCCTGTCACGTGGGTGTGTGCTTCATAGCCATGGCGGTTTCCAAATTACTCTGTGCTCCTCTTTCTCTTTGTTATCCCACAAACCCTTCATCACATTCCTCCAGAAGAGGAAGACAAAAATTTTTGGTCTCCAAAATTATTTGCCCTTCCATCTTTTTCAGGTATTCTTGCAATTTTAAGGTAATGTTTTCTCATTTATGTGACTCCCTCTTCAATTTTTAGATTCAATTTCTTAACTTTTCATCTTTGTCTATGGATTATCTTTTGGTTTCAGTTTTGCATCCAATTTTTACATTTGGCTGAATATATTTGTAAATCTTTCTTTTTAGATTTAGTTCGACTTTGATGAAGTTTAAATTCGAGAAGAATTGAAATTAAGGCCAAAATGGCTCTATGAAGCCTTCCTAAGACCATATAATTTCAGTAAAAGATATCAAAGTTTGGTCTTATCAAGTTATATTAAACATTGTGCAAAATGTTTGATTTTTGGCCTTCACAAAACTAGATTTCAAACAAAAGTACCTAAAGTTTACTAGACACAATTTTTTTATAATTTTGAATGGAACATGTTATTCCTAAAATGGATAAACTTGTAAATAAAAATTTAACTTCGAATATAAGTTAAATGACAACCTCAAAAGTAGATATCGTTCGTCCTGGAAGTAATACCCAATGGCCTAACCAACCCTACCCTTTTGAAATTAAGGATTTCAATCTACTATAACTTGAAAAATAATATTAATGCGCTTATTCAAATAGTGACTCTAAACAAAATTACTTTCTTTTAATACTCCCTTCTAGTGATCATGCTCCAAAGATCTAAAGATTAATTGAGTGAAACATATATTTTGAAGAACGAATCTCATTGCAATTTCTCCAGAATGCAACATACATAAAACTGAATTCTAAATAATATCGTAAATAAATTCAAATAACTATTTTTGAAAGACATGCTTTTTGATTTTAATATTATATTATTTAATACATTTGACAGTTTAAATTTATAGGTTTCTATTTATTATTTGTTGTAGCATTAGTAATTTTTTATATATAAATTTATGCTCTACTTCAAAAATACTTGGTCAGATAATTATACCTAATTGTAGCAGTTCTTCATTCATACTCAAAATATGTATAACAATAATGACTATACACTAAAATTAAAACCAAAGAAGACTTTTACCTATAAAAGTACCTTAAAAACTGCCATTGGTGGCTCTTTGATAATCTATAGAATCAAGTATTAGCAAAGTTTGTGGTATTAAGATTAAGCGGAGACAGTAACAGGGCAGCTCTCCTTTGGCGTGTCAGCTCAAACATATAACTTCATGCCAATAGAGAGTAGCCCTATCACTATTTCCCTTATACTAACTCATCTTTCTCATTTTTTCTGCTTCTGATTCATCAAAAAAGAATGTTTCCATGCTTTTATAGAGCATTCCTGACGGAATAAACCATTAGAGAATCGGTATATCCTTTGATTTTTACGCTGTAGCCTGTGTTAGCTTTTATGCTAGGGCCAGAAAATGGGGGTAGCTTTCTTATCCCTTTACAATTCCCTTTAGGAAATATGTTCATCAGATTCCCATTGCCTTGTCCATGAATTTGTAGGTGAAATGGAGAAAAGAGTTCCCAAAAGACCTTCAAACAGCATATCCTCCGTCATATTATTTTTCCCATCCACATTTATTTATAGTTTTGATTGAAAGAAAGAAAACCATTTTTCACTTGCAGAAAATCATTTCCTTTGCCTACCAGATTAGTTTTGATTTACTAATGATTTTTATTTTTCATTTGGCATATGCTGGATAAGCATAAGTGGTGAGAAATACTTTTAGGGGCTTAAGTTGATTTTATAAATAATCAGTCACATATTTGGATAAAAGCATTGAAGATGATTTTTATAAATAAATAATTATGTATTTAAATAAAAATATTAAAATTGATCATAAGCTGTTAGAGTGTGGTAAAAAAATGCAAATAAATACTTTTTTTGTCATGCATGGACATGCAATTTCATATCATGATTTGAAATTATGATATCAAATCAACGTTTGGGCAGGTGACATATACCAAATTCTTCAAAACATGATTTGGAATCCTAAATCATGATTTCAATTTTTTTTAAATATAAAACTTGACCTATAAGTTTATATTTTGAACAAAAGATCCATCATTTTAAATTTTGTAAAAAAAAAAAAAGACTCTTGCTAAGTGTGAAGAGATTGTTTATCCCATATGAAATAATTATTTTAAAAAATAATCAGTTACTATTATTGTACATTGACTAGTGAACCTTTATAAAATTATGTGTATTTGTAAGTTTGTAATGAACATAGAGATGTGTCATTCATATAATGATACCTTACGATATTTCAATATCTTATTTATAAATAATAGTTATTCATTTGGTAAGATTGTATTTGAAAGTTTGTAAGGAACCTAGAGAAAACATTGTAAATGGTTGATCAAACAAAAAGTATTTATAAAATATAAAATCATTAGTTAAAAATGACAGATTACTTTATGACTTGGGATATTGATATCTATATACAATTGATTTTCGGCATAAACTATATATATTTAATTGTTATAAAGTCCTCATATGTGTTTTTTTGTCATCACTTAATTAATCATTATTATACACTGATTACTTGTGCTTCTTTGAATAGGAGATTTGTCATAGCTAGCTAATATACATGTTTGGAGCAATTATAGACTTATCATTGAGTTTCAAACTCAAAGTCTGAATAGAATTCTATTAAAATGATCAAGATTGCATCCCCAAATGCAACAACAGATGGCATGGCCGCGCTACTAGCCCACGCTGTGCCAAGAGGGAAAAAATGGAGAAAAAGTTGAAAAAGGGAGCATCTCTAAAATTGGTCGTGTGTGGAGTGGCCACGTTGTCTGACCCGCTGAGCATATAATTAAAAATATGACTAGGTCGAATTTAATTTGGCTGAAGGTTATTTTCATCCACAGATTTTATATGTGCGATATAAATTGTGTATTAACTCGATATTCAAATGGGTATACAATTTTTGAGAGGTAAGAACGAGGAGACGAGCCGATAACTTTGAATTCAACCTAGAATTTCATTCTCTTCTACTCTTTTACTTGTTTATTATGCAAATCTATGCTATGTTCTTAAATTTTATTTTGAGTAGTTAGATTATTTTCTAGGATGATTGATAGAACCCTTTGTTGGATGAACTAGTGATTTTGTTTTACTATAATCAAGTCATTTTACTTTATCTCTATTTATCCAACTATGTCTTATTGTAGTTAATTGAAGGACCCTGGATTAATAGTGCCATGGAATTTTGCTAGTCTCGAGAGAAATGGTGAGATTAGGTTTTAGTTGAACAACACTACATCAAGGCATTAAGAGATTTATGATTGAAATTTAAAAGTGGAAGTTAAAAATAACAAAACTCTGATGTGATCTATGTGAATAGAGTGATTTTGTTAGATAGAGTTCATTTGAGAGACTAGAGCTAGACAATTACTACAATGCAGAGATAGTTATAGTGAGTAAAGTTTCATGGTCAATAGAGCATATATCGACAAGATTATAGTGGCCATATTCAAAGTTTATTTCGACAATTGGTGAAATCATCATCCGTTGTTTCCTCTCGAAGAAAAATCATACATCATTTGTTTAACTAGTTAAACAAATATAACTAGGTATGAAATTGATACCTAACTTGATGATTTGTTTGAGTCCCAAACTTGACGGACCCAATTACGGGTCGTAGTTTGGGCTCGTAGAATAGATCTAGAGACCTTGAAATTCTTCTAAACTTTTACAAATGGATTTCTATGGACCGTATAAGCTTCCATAGCCATAGATTGACATGTAGACGATCTGGGAAACATTTTAAGAAGGGATATTTTAGTCATTTCACATTCCTTCTAAGCCTAAACTTGATGGTTTTACATCAAATAAAGTTCCTAAACATACCATTCAACCTCATTATGCTCAAACATATTCTCAAGGCTTAGAACAAGATTTCAAGAGAGGAAAAGCTAGATTTTTTCAAGCATCTTCTTCAAGTTCTTCGAGAATCATATTTTTTTAGGTATCTAGGCTACCTAAAGTGATGGATTGAGTCCTTTCCACGTGCTCTTCTTCATCATCTTAAGTCGAAAGTATGCCTAGGAGTCGAGTAGAAAGAACTCCAAAATCCTAAATTTCAAATTGTCTATGTTTACTTTGAGTTTTCATGCATATTTATAAACATATTGACGGTATACATGCTGATTGTATGAGATTTGAGCATTTAGTTGTTCTAGTTGACATGAAACCTAGTTACAAAATTTCATATAGCACTTTATTCATCAATTAATTAAGAACATGATTTAATAATGTCTGAATTGAGTAAATTTGAGCATGATTAGAACATGAGAAGTATTTTACATGTCTTTATGTGATGGGCATGATTGATTGGAGTCTAAATGATCGTTTGAGTTAAAGTCCTGAATGATTTGATGAGTTTTTAACATGTATGATTGATAGTCCTAATTGGTTTATTGGTGATTGAGTTGAATAGGATAATTGTCTAAACCACTCTTGAAAGATGTGATTGAAAACTGATTGGATGATTGATAGGCCGAAAGGCTTGATTGTGATGGATTGATAAAAGTCTTTATGAGATTCATTGATTGTATTGATAATTTTATGAGCATATTGAGTCTCGGGGAGGAGTATGAATTGAGTGGGAGTAAGTGCAACTTGAACTCAATAACTACGTCGCCAAACATAGGAGATGATTGAATCGTTAAGTCAGATGTTTTCTTTTTTATGTCCCTTGCAGAGATTTGATAGATTGGCCCGGATCCATAGTTGGTTGATTCATACTTTACCCTGGAAAAGTATTAGACGATTGTGGCAATATCAATGAGATTATTGTATGATCACTGCTCATAAGCGATTATTGTCGGATAAGAGAAACTCTAAGATAGGCCTTGATAGTACTCCACATGATTGGTTTGATTGTGAATAAATGATCTAACTGAGTTGCATGCTAGAATTTCTTTTTGGAGAGATTGTTTGAGCTTATTTTGTTGACTTGTATTGAGCCTTACTTGATCCTTAAGCCATCTTATATACCAGTATATTCAATGTACTGACGTCCATTTGGACCATGATGCAGATAAAGGTGATAGAGGCCTTCAGGAAGTGCACCATTCCAGACTTGGTGAGTCCCCTTTGTTATTCGAAGGGACCTTTTTTATTTTATCTTGATTAGTAGTATTTTCTTTGAGGTAGCTCGAGAATTGTCTGGCTCCTTCTAGACTTAGATTAGAGGCCTCATAGATGTTGATTAGTGATAGTTGATTGTTATTCACATTCCATTTCTTGTTCATTGAAAGTAATTAGTTTTATAAAGACTTAGTTGTTTGATATACTACCTAGTATTACTTGAGTATTTACTTTCACTAATTGAGTGTGATGTGATGATGAGGCTAAGTGGTTTTCTTAGGGAACAATAATGGTTCTTCAGGTGCCAGCCATGCCAAGGGTACGCTCCTGAGATGTGATAAACTTGGTATCAGAGCACAGAGTTCAAGAGTCCTAGGAAGTTTATGAAATCATGTCTAGTAGAGTCTTGTTTATGGGTATGTTGTGCACCACACTTTATAAGCAGGAGTCTATGATACATTAGGAATGGTTACACTTCTTTCTTATTCTGAGTTCATGCTATAGAGTTTATCTCTATGAATATCTTTTCTGATTCGTGTGTTATGCGTGTTGCAGACTTACGATCATGCCTTGGAGAAGAGCTGTTAGAGGAAGAGAAAGTCTTGCCCGATGAAAAGCTAACCAACATGAGCCGCACAAATAGTATAAGCCCATAGGTCCGACCGCCTAAGCTGAGTAGCCACATCAGGCTAACATTAGTAATGTTGAACTTTGCCTTGCTATTCAGACCTTGGCCAAGGTTATGGAAGCACTTGTAGCTAGACAAGGAATTGGTATACACGATACTGCGGACACTTCCAGTGTTCGTGAATTTCTGAGGATGAACTCACCAGAGTTTACAAGGTCTGTAGTGAATGAGGATTTAGAGAACTACATTGATGAGTTGGTGAAGGTATTCCAAATCATGAAGGTATGTGATGTTGAAAAGGTTGAGTTGGCTACCTACCAACTCAAGAGTGTTTAAGACTGTGGCTCAACCAATGCGTAATGACCTATTTTGAACTATTTGTGTGGTTGAAACTGAAATCCTAAGTTTTAAAAGTTAAAATATGAGTTGTGGCATTTTTGGAAGCTTAAGTTGTTGAAAAAATGAGTTTTTAGATCATTCTAAATTTTGAGTGTCGGATCGGAGATTCGTTGATTTTATAGCTTTGGAACGTCAAAACTAGTTTATGAAAAGTTATAGAACTAAATTCAGAGTTAAAATGAGGTTTTTAAGCCCAATATTGTGTTTTTAGTTATTTTTTAAATCAAAGTTTGACTTTGGTCAACATTCGGAGTTTGGAAGCCCAAATCAAAATTTTGACAATCTAATAGTTTCGGATGATGAAACTAACGCTAGAAATGATCTCGATATTTTTGGAGTTACTGAGGCAGTTTTAGTATTTTGAGTTTTAAATTAGTTATTTGAGTTGCATTGATAAATGTGATAAGGAGGCCTTGAAATCAATTTCTAATTATTCCATTGAGTCTGAATCGTTGTTTGTGGTATGGATACGCATTGATTTGTGTAATTCTGAGTTTGAGTGAGTTTTGAGTAGTCGTTCTGAGTTTCTGTTCATATATGATATTGTTGGTGCAAAGAATTTCTGGTGCAATCATTTTTCTTCTTCGCGTTTGTGGAGGTCTGAGGAGAATAAAACTCTGCGTTTGCGGGATTTGAATCGCGTAGCAGAGCAGCCTGTGACCCTTCTCCGCATCCGTGGTCTCCCCACCCGCATTCACGGAGCTCTATTAACTTTTTCTCCGCATTCATGGACTCACCCCTACGTTTTCGGAGTATATGTTATACCTGGATGGTGTTTAAACCGTGAAACCTCTATTTTTATTCATTTTCAATTATTTCAAGCTTTTGGGGAAATTTTTAAAAAAGTTTTTCGAAGAATTCTCTTGGGTAAATGTTTCTAACATCGTTTTGATTAATTTCCATTACTTTCATCTTGATTTTTGTCTTGAATTTCATGATTTTGAATGTCCAAAATTGGAGATTTTTAGTCTATGATTTAAAATTTTAAATGGTGATCTCTCATTCAATTTAAACTCAGCTTTAGTAAAATTTTTACCAACGAACTCTATTTTTTGTGTAAAATCTAATTATAAAGTCAATTTCTAGATTTGCGAACTTCAATTTTTAGCCTTAACTTTGATCATTTTGCCCCGAAGCCTAATTCATACTAATATGGGTATCAAAATTCACCTCTTGACACATAGTATCTGTTTTTGATAGTGATTGATCAATTCAGAGATCATTTGAAGGATTCAAGTTGATTGAAAGCTTGTTCGAGTGTGATTTCAGCATTGAGGTAGGTTCGGCTAACCTTTATGGGATTGAGTTATTCGACTTTTTAAGTAATAATTGTAAGATCTAGACTGATAAATGAGTGGTTAGACTGCTATGGTAGTATTCTAATGGAAATGTGATTCTAGTTATGCCAAAAGTTGAGTAAATTATGATCCTATTGGTATATTTAGGTGGAATCTTATGAATTGAGATATTTTGAGATATTATTCTAACAATATGAACTTGTAGTACTATTTGGGAAAGTTTGTGGTAATTTATGGGCATTTGGGATAATTTTGTGGATCATATGTATATGTCTGGACAACTGAGGTCCAATATTGTTGTTATATTTGACTATGTATAGTTTGGGATGAGTGAGGTCCGGTGTGGCTGTTACACTTCACTATGGGTATAATGATAATAATCTGAGACTTGATGATGGTTTGGGCATTAGTTGAGGCACTTGATATTACTTTCCATGATTATATGAAGCTTATATATTAATATTCTTACTATGGCGCTATGGTATATATCTTGACGTGTATTATTAGCACGCCCTATTCCATATTGCATCTGTATTACTGATGTGCTGTCAAAATACAACACTTTTAATGCTTGAAACTTGGGATTTTGTGCCTTCTCAAAGCGATGTTAGTAGATTTGATGTTGGTTTTTGTTTGTTTTTTAAGATTTTAGTGTTGGCAGGGTTCTGAGCATGAGATGTTGTTTCTGCACTAAAGTGGTTGTTTACAAGACCCTCTACGGGTCGTGGGTCATCCCACGAGTCATAGAGATTCTTGTTTGTTCTTTCAATGAGAGGTGCAGAAGTGAGGTCCACTCTACGAGACCAGAGCACGAGTCATGGACCAACATACAGGTCGTAGGATCATAACGAATGGATCATAACGAATGCTCGTGATCAGTGTCAACACAATTGTCTTATTTCGTTTTGACTTTTTACTTCAAGTACTATAAATAGTTTTTTAAATTTTTTTTAAAGGATACACAAATATAGAGAGATGAAGAACGGTGAGAAAACAAGAAGAAAACACTTGTGAACATCTTTTGTGATTTTTGATTAGTTCAAGTTTGCAATTCCATTGAGTTTTCATATTTTGTTCATCAGTTCTTATTGCGTAAGTTATTTAATTATGTATTATTCCCTCATATTTTCTACTAAATCAATAAGGATGCGTGGCTAAATCCACAACTAGGGTTATGGGAACCATGACACACTAGCAAAGTAAAATTGGATTTCTTACAATTTCTTGAATGGTGATTAGGATGCACTAATTAATTTCTTCAAATTAACTGAATTTTAACGGAGGCCTACTTTAGAAATCGCCTAGTATCACCTGCCCGATCCAAGAGGTGACAAATAGGAAAAAAAGTAATTAACAGAGGTTGATTGACTATTTCTCAACTAATCAGGCAACTAGGGGTAGTAATTTTGATCTGGGATAAAAAGTGGGGGTTAGTAACGCCACATCACAGAGACCGATCCAGTCATGTGATAAAATTCACCTAGATGCCCGATCAAGGATTTAGGAGAGCTTAATTCACTGTCCTGCACCTATACACCAAACAAGATTGCGAGTATCCAAATACACTAAGCTAGGAAGTCATGGGGAACACGTCACCCTAGTTAATTTCTCTACTGGTTGCAAACAAAATCTAATACTATAGTTAGGATTTACTTTTGTCGCAAATTCTCCCTTTTTATATTTTAGTCATTTTTATATTCTTTTCTTTTCTTAGGAGATTCTAGAGTATGTCGAGTCAAGTTACTGAAAGCGTGCTAATCTAGGGTTTACCTTATTCCTTGTGGGACCGACCCTAACCAAGTTAGGTTTAAATACTTGTACGACTGCTTCAAAACCTCCTAGTAAGGGTGGGTGCTAAGCATAAGCGCAGAGTCAGCACAACATTTAATGGCACCGTTGTTGGAGTGTGAAGCGGACAAAGGAGGAGGAGATAAGGATCGCCCGGGCCAAATCCCGAGAGGAGGAGGAGTCCAGACAAGAGCGCGCACGATAGATGCTTAGAGGTGTGAGTTCCTCCCATGCTGCTCCGACAGTTGAGGATTCCACCAGGCTTATGAAGGGTGGATAGATGAGACGGAAAGAGGCACTTAGGCGCCCAGGTATGTTCCTTTTTTACCCCTATTCTTTACATGTTATTTTTGTGCGTTGAGGATAATGCATATTATTTTTGATGGGGTGTGGGTGGTTATAGGACCTCGGTGAAGTCTGAGTAACCTTGGCCCATGACTACCCCAATTTTTGATATCCAAAGGGTTTTCTTGCCTGTGTTCTTTTCCTGCAGATTTTATTTTATGTTGAATCGGCATGTCTAGGATGTTCTAAGTAGCATTTATAGTACATAGTATTGATACCTATGGCATAGTAAGTTTTTGTGTAAAAATGATACCAACCAAATTTTATTTTTGTTAGTCTGTTAATGACCATGCATGATTAGGCTATCCTTATAGTGTTTGTCCTGACAAGTGTGTATCTGTAATGAAAAGCATGATCTGATTAGTTGTGTAAAATATGTAAAGCAGTGTCATGAGAGAGTGAGCATAATTGCATGATTCTCTATTGTACTGTAATACATAACTTGCCCCGTTACTCAGGATTTAGACTTTAGGTTAGTTGGGTAGGAAAGGATCTTAGGCCATTATTTTAATTGATCCCACTTAGCTTAAAGAACCAACCAAAAATGTTAATTATCCCTTGGTCCCTGTTTGAGCCTAACATTAACCCTGTTCTTTGTAAACACCTAATAGCCTAAGCCTTAACAAATGATGAATCCCAGCTCGTCCTTGTGCTTTCCTTGAACACTGTGAATCTCAACTTAGGCTAAAAGCCTAAGTTGAGGGTGGCTACCCAACAAGTGGCCCTGGTTCGAAGGTTAGATATTATACACTTCAGCTTAGGCCAAAAGCCTAAGTTGATGGTGACTAGTATAGGGGAAGTCATAAAAGGAGAAAAATGTTTAGTGATACAAAGTAGGGAAGAAAAAGAGAGAGTAAAAGGGGTGCAAGAAAAATAATCAATTTACCAAAGTTCAAAATAGTGTACATGAATAAGGGCAAAGTGCTAAAAAGAAGAAAAATGCACCCTTAGACAAGTAAAAAATATGAAAAAGGGAAAAGAAAAGAGAAGTGATAGGTTGGTAGGGCGGAAGTGGTAAAGAATGTGGTATCAAGGTGGGTCGTAGTCACTATTTATCCAAATAATCATTCCAAAGCACCCTGAGCCTACATTACAAGCTTGAAAAGTCCTAAAGTGATCCTAGTTCAACTAGTCGACAGGTCATAAGTCTAGAGTATAGGGGCAAGCATATGGTATTAGGTATAGTAGTGGAATATCTTTTGCGAGAGTGAGTGTTTTGATATAGTCCCAATGAATGTAAACTAAAAAAATATCGCCTCAGAGTGTTACGGGGACTTCTTTTTGTGAGGACACTTGCATTGCATTGTTACACATGACTAGTTCAGTGATATGTCATTTACGTATGGTTGCATAGCTTATCATAGTTACACTATTGGAAATTAATAGTCTGCATTGGTTCATTAAACAACTAACTGATATGGTTTTTGACGAGAATTGGGTATTTATTGAGGTTTGATGTATTCTGTGCCATAGGATTAATTTATGTGTCTCTGTGCTGCTTAGGTAGATTGAGTCCATCGCTTGAGGACAAACAATAATTTTAAGTTGAGGGTGCTGATATGCTGTCAAAATACAACACTTTTAATGCTTGAAACTTGGGATTTTCCGCGTTCTCAAAGTGATGTTAGTAGATTTGATGTTGATTTTTATTTGTTTTTGCAGGATTTCAGTGTTGCCTAGGTTTTGAGCATGAGATGTTATTTTTGCACCATAGTGGTTATTTATGAGACTCTCTACGGGTCGTGGGTCATCCCACGGGTTGTAGAGAGAGTCTCGTTTGTTCTTCCAGTGAGGGGTGCAAAAGTGAGGTCCACTCTACGAGACTAGAGCACGAGTCGTGGACCTACATACGGGTCATAGGGTGAGCTGATGAACTGAGGCAGCTAAAAGTGAAAAGTCTCTGAAAGCGGCTCAGACGAGACCCTTCACGGGTTGTGGATGACTTCACGACTCGTGAAGGTGGTTTTGTGCCAATCTCTAGTAATTCAAAAGCCTTTTACGAGACCTCAACTCATGGGTCGTGAACTGCCATACGGATCGTGACGTAGGCTCGTGACCAATGCCAGCACAGTTGTCCTATTTTGTTTCAACTTTTTATTTCTAGTACTATAAATAGTTTTTTTAGTTTTTTTTAAGGGAGACACAAATATAGAGAGACGAAGAACGGTGAGAGAACATGAAGAAAACACTTGTAAACATCTTTTGTGATTTTTGATTAGTTTAAGTTTGCAATTCCATTGAGTTTTTGAATTTTGTTCATCAGTTCTTGTTGCGTAAGTTATTTAATTTTGTATTATTTCCTCATTTTTTCTACTAAAACAATAAGGATGCGTGGAAAAATCCACAACTAGGTTATGGGAACCATGACGCACTAGCAAAGTAAAATTAAATTTCTTGCAATTTCTTGAATGGTGATTAGGATGCATTAATTAACTTTTTCAAATTAACTAAATTTTAATGGAGGCCTACATTAGAAATATCTAGTATCACCTACCCAATCAAGGAGGTGACAAATAGGAAAAGAAATAATTAATAGAGGTTGATTGACTATTTCTCAACTAATCAGGCTACTAGAGGTAGTAATTTTGGTTTGGGATGAAAAATGGAGGTTAGTAAAGCCACATCACAGAGACTGATCCAGTAATGTGATAAAATTCACCTAGATGCCCGATCAAGGATTTAGGAGAACTTAACTCGCTGTCCTATACCTATACACCAAACAAGAGTTGCGAGTATCTGAATACACTGAGTTAGGAAGTCATGGGAAACACGTCTCCCTAGTTAGGTTCTCTACTGGTTGCAAACAAAATCTGATACTATAGTTAGGATTTTCTTTTGTCGCAAATTCTACCTTTTTGTATTTTAGTCATTTTTATATTCTTTTCTTTTCTTGGGAGATACTAGAGTATATCTAGTCAAGTTACTAAAAGTGTGCTAATTCAAGGTCTACCTTATTCCTTGTGGGATCGACCCTAACTAAGTTAGGTTTAAATATTTGTACGACCACTTTAAAACCTCCTAGTAGGGGAGGGTGCTATGTGTAAGCGCAGAGTCGGCACATCAATTACTCAAGCCATCTTGATACTTAAGACCTTGTGATAATAGAGATAACTTTGTGTAATGCCTATGATGCCTTAAGATACTTTGGGATCTATGTGCATATTGGGACTAGTGAGGTCTGGTATTGTTGGTGCAATTGAATATCGGTAAAATATGATGCATGCTCTGAGGCATGATGATGAGTTGTGGTACTAGTTGTAGCACTTGTTATTTTTCCCATGATTCTATGATGGTTACTTACCAGTGTTCTTATCATGATGCTAATTTATGCTTTGAACTATATCGTTGCCATGCATTCACTATACATTGTACTTCAAACCCCTTGACCCGGGCAGGAGGTAAGGGTAATATACACCACTTTTCAAACCCCTTGATTTGGGCAGGAGGCAAGGGTAATAATACACCACACTTTAAACACCCTGACTGGGGTAGGAGGCAAGAGTAACATACACCACTTTTTAAACGCCTTGACCTGGGTAGGATGCAAGGGTAAGATATACCCTCCTTAACCACGGGCAGGTGGCAAGGTTAGGGTACTATGACATTCCTTGACCACAAGCAAGTGTCAAGGTTGGGTATTGTGACATTCCTTGACCACGAGCAGGTGGCAAGGTTACATTCATATATCTATTATGCATTGCATTATTAATTACATATGATAGCTTTATCTAAATTCATCTATAAATAGGTATATTGTGTACTAACCTTGTGATGCAGGTAGTAGAGACTCTTAGTTATTACATACTTATTCGATTTCTCTTACCCAATCGATTGAACCTACTGAGTACATTTCGATGTACTCCTACTATCCAGATCTTAACAGTCAGACTCTGTCTCTTCTTCAGTCCCCCGACACTAGTCTCACCACTAGATGCACGAGATAATAGGTGGTGTATGAAGGGCATGTAGGTCATATTTGTGGAGGATATTCAGAAGAATATGCAGGGTCAACCTGCTCATTCCATATTCAAGGAGCCACGAGTCATTACCACATGACTCGATAGTGTCTCTAGGCTTGAGGACACCATTGCACATTACAAGCTCCAGTGACTGGCAGAGCCCTCCGGGAGGTACTCACTAGTGATGATACGTGAGTTCTTCGCCGCCTACGTAGCCACTATTCTCAGCACTCTTCCCAAGTAAAAGAAGCCTCTTAGCAAGCCTAGACTGACAGATGTTATGGTGATAGGAAGGCGGGTGGATATTTTAGAGGAGACCATCCGTTAGATACTTTTTGGACCCAAGTACACAGCCTCGAGATCTACACCAGAGTTTGACAAGAGAGTGGGGCAGACTCGTGACTTGGGTGTGATGAGGGACCCAGACTGCAGGGCTACATTAATGAGATAGGTCGTTGACTATATTATAGTAGAGGGGCTTGACCCTGCATGGATCACCATATCAACGGAGCTGATAGTAAAGGTTTCCCTTAACTTCTCCGCCAAGTTCTGGTACGTAGTAGTTCATTCACGGATCTGGATGACCTTAGCAAATAATACTTTGACACCGAACCATGTTGTATTGGTAGCTAACATCTTGGCTGGCTATGACATTGATTGGGTCGTGCTGATTTTAGAGCAGATTCACGAGGCAGCCTTGAAGATGTTCAGGACTATCCTTTTCCCCTGCCTTATCTACTGGTTATGTCTAGAAGAGGGGTAGAGATCCTTTACCACGTGGACGTGAAGATGGAGGTTTAGAGGACCTTAGATGTCAGCCTGATCAAGGCTGATGATAACCCAATTGCACTCTGGCAGGAACTGAGACCACCAGTACCTATGCCAGAGATGTTCTCCCTAGCGCCATTATCTAAGCCATCCACCACTACTGTTGTTGTTGCACCTACTGCTAAGGGCTACTTACAGGTTGAGCCAGATGTAGAGAGGGGGCCTACTATTGATATCCCTACCCCAACGGTCACACCTACTACTTCAGCACCTACAGGAATGCTATTTATGTCTGCGGCATCATTCCAGGCCCTAGCGCAACGACAGACCCCCAATGAGTCGCAAACGACTCAGTTATTGCAGCACTTGAGGCCCTGGGTCAGCCAAGTTATTTCTGAGGTAGATAGTCACACACAAGCATTCACGGTCGCAACTATTCAGGACAGGCTCAATCCCATGGATACCCGCATAGATGTTTTTGAAAGGCGAGTCCAGCAGTGCCTCAGCACATCGAGGCCTATTGATTTGATGACTGTCCAAATGGAGCTTCAGTAACTCCGAGCCCAGATGAGTGCAGCACTAGCTGCCCCAATTAATGTCCCACTGGCTATGCCAGTTGAGACAGTGTTAGACTTGTTCACTCCAGTAAAGCCACCACTACCTTTCCTCGGGGAGAGGCCCCTTACGGATGATGTTGATGCTGTGCATTTTGAGATGAGGCTAACATAAGAGAAGGAGTGAGTGCTTACTCGTGTGAGATTGCGGCAAGATGATGAGATACGGCTAGCTCGCGAGCTTGAGAGAGCGAGGGGTGTTGGACCCTCAAGACACACCCCTACAGGCGAGGAGTCCACCAGGCATGTGGAGGGTGGACAGTCGCAGACTAAGTGAGGCGCTTAGGCACCCAAGTATATTCTTTTGACCTCGGTTCTTTATTTTTGCTATTTTATGCGCATTGGGGATAATGCATAACGTTTTTGATGGGGTGTGGGTAGTTATAGGCCTCAGTGAAGTCTGAGTAGCCTTGGCCTATAACTATCCCAATTTTGTATCCAAAGGGTTTTCTTTCCTGTGTTCTTTTTTCCTATAGATATTTATTTTTTTGTTGAACCGGCATGTTTAGAATATTTAGGTAGTATTAGTAGCATACAATACTTATATCCATGGAATTTTTATGTTTTTGTTTAAAATTGATGTCCCCCAAATTTTATGATTAGTTAGTTTTGATAGCAACCTTGCATGATTAGTTGTTTGACAATGCTTGTTCTGATAAGTTAGGCTAAATTGTGAGAAAAAACAGGATCTGAAAGTCTATACTAACATGTAAGCAGTGTCATGTGTGAGTGAGCTTAATTGCATGATTTAGTACTGTGTTTCAATTCAGAACTTGCCCTGCTGTAAATTAGTGGGTTAGGAAAGGATCTTAGGTCGTTGTTCGTAAGAAGTTCACTTATCCTGAAATAACCGACCAAATACGCTATATCTCCATTGATCCCTGTGTTTGAGCCTAAAATTAGTCTCTTTTTTTGTAAATACCCAAGTAACCCTGCCTTGATTAATGATAAGTCCAAAACTTGGTCCTAGTCCTTCCTTGAACATTGTGCACCTCGACTAAGGACAAAAGCCTAAGTTAAGGGTGGCTATCCAAAAGTGGCCTTGGTTTTGAGAATGGATAATGTGCACCTCAACTCAGGCCAAATGCCTAAGCTGAGGGTGCCTAGTGAGAGGAAAATCATAAAATAAGGGGGAAACTAGTGACACATAAAAAAGGAAGAAAATATTTGAAAAGAGTGTAAAAGGAAAAAAAAGAGAAAAGTGTCTAATCACTGTGCTAGATATAGAAAGATCATGAAAAATAAAAGTACTGAGCAACTTTAAGTCTAAAGCACCCTAAAAATTTCAGAATGACATAAAAAGAGGGAATAAAAGAAAGATGGATTGGTAGGGAAAAAATGTAGAAAAATGCAGTGTCAAGGACGACCATTAGTCACTATGTCTCTAAAGCATCATACCAAAGTCCCCTGAGCCTATGTTACAAGCCTAAAAAGTCCTAAAGTGATCCTAGTCCAACTAGTTGAAGGTGTCAGTCATGAGTATAAGGACAAGCCTATGGTATTGGTCACAGTAGTTGAATGTCATTTGTAAGAGTGAGTGTTGTAGTATCATCCTAAGTACTAAATTTGAAATTATCATTCTGTGTGAGGAATTGAACTTTTTGTGAGGGCACTTGCATTGCATTGTTGATGTTTGACTAAGTCAGTGAGTGTTGCTTGTTTATGGTTGCATAACTTACATAGTTGTATTGTTGGATGTATTGGTTTGCATTGGTTTATTGGATAACTATCTAGTGTGTATTTGAAAAGAGGTGTGGGTATCTGTGTTAGATTTTGATAAAGTCTGTGCCATTGGGTCAAAGCCTGTGTGTCTCTGTACTGCTTTTCTAGATTGAGTCTATCGCTTGAGGACAAGCAACAATTTTAAGTGGAGGGTGTTGATGCGCTGCCGAAATGCAGTACTTTTGATGGTTAAAACTTAGAATTTTGTATGTTCTCAAAGCGATGTTAGTAGGTTTGATTTGTGTTTTGTGTTTGTTTTGCAGGATTTCAGAGTGATCATGATTTTTGGACTAAGTGGACTGAAACCACAGAATTTGAAGATCCACAAAACCCTTTACGGGTTGTCGAAAGGTTCATGAGTCGTAGAAGGGGTCTCGTGTCAATTTTCAGTGAAGGATGAATTTCTAAAGTAAACTCTATGAGAAAAGCAGATGAGTTGTAGATTGATCCACGAGTCATAGAGTATGTTCATGCCCTGAGGATTAGAAAGTTGAGAAGTTCTGAAAAATCATCAAACGAAACCTCTTATGAGTCGTAGAATCTTACACAACCCGTGGAAAGGTCTCATAGAAGTAGTCTCCAGATTTTAGTTACAATTAATGAAACTCCGATATACAGGCCATAGAGTGAAGCACGAGTCGTGAATTCGTTCATAGATGGTGTCGACACAGTTTTCCTATTCCATTTTGGTTTTGTATTTTACACATTATAAATAGGTTTTTAGGTTATTTTTCATTAATTTTTCAGCAATCACAGAGTTTGAACAAGTTTTTTTAGAGGATAAGCTTTGGATTTAGCATATTTTGAGAGGAAAAATATTAGAGTTCTTTATTCAACGTTGTGATTCTAATTAAAAAGTTGGATTTCATATTCTTAATTCATCTATGTAAGTGCTCAATTATGTTATTCTACTTCATAATTTTGGCATTTAGACTGATCATGCATAGTTAAATCCACAACTAGGGTTGTGGGAACCATGAAGAACTAACAAGGTAAAATGGATACTGTATAATTCTTGGAAGGTGTGTTAGGTTGTATTAACTAATCCTCTCCACTTTAACCATTTTTTAGTGGACGCCTATGTTAGAACTCTCCTAGTGTTACTTGTCGGATCAAGGAAGTAATGAATAGAAAAAGAGGTAATTAATAGGATTCAATTGAGATATTCTCATCTAATCAACCAACTCGGATCAAGGGGAGGTTATATTGGGATATAAGTAAGGGTTAGCAATGTCACATCATGGAGAAGGATCAAGTTCCGAGATGAAATTTATCTATTCGCTGCATCAAAGGTTTAAGTGAACCTAACTTACTGTCCTACACTTACACATTGGAAAAAATTATATTTATCTGATAATATCAAGTTAGGGATTCATGGGGAACACATCACCCTAGTTTGCTCTTCTACTAATTTCTCATCACCTATATTCTTTTAGTATTTGTTATTTTACTTTGCATAACCCTCCCCCCTTTCTGGGAAATAAGTAGGTTAATCATTCCCGACTTACATTGAATTAACTCTTGAGTCTATCATATTTCCTGAGGGATCGATCCTAACCTCGGTTAGGTCAATTACTTGACAGCGACCTCTTTACCTCAAAAATAAGGTGTGGCTTGAGCGACATCAGTTTATCTTTGGAATGTCAAAAATAGTCTAAAATAACCCTTCGCCAATTATTAGGGTCATCCGATTGTATTTTGACCCCCTCGATTCTTTTAACTAATTTTATCGGAAAGAAGTTAGGTACTCACTTTTTTTAGGAAGCTCCATTGGAAATTCCGACTGCACCATTGGATCTGGAACATCAAAACCTGGGTGGTTACACTATTTATTTGCATAAAACGGACATTGAGAGTCCTGGGAATGGCCCAGACAAGTTGTGAGCATTGTTCGTGCAACACTAGAGATTTAACCCTCTGCGTTTATGGAGATTTATCCACGTTCGCAGAAAGAAAAGGGGAAAGACCTCTGTATTCACGAGGTCATGCCCGCATTTGTAAAGAGGTGCCAACCATAAGCTTCACGTTCATGGATCTTTATCTGCATTCGTGGAGAAGAGTTGAGGTCTATATATATGGTTTCATCCCTCACAAACCAGTCTATTTCTTAAACTTTCCCAAGTCGTAAAATAAGTTCTATGAGTCTGCTTTTGGTGATTCAAAAGCCCGCATGATTTAGATTTTTGCAAGAAAAGTCTTAAAGAAGTCAAATTTAGGATTTGGCATATAAATCGAAGTAAAATTTCTGCTTTAACTGTTGTAATTCTCATAATTATGCAAAACTTTTCATGTTGTTTTTGTAACCAATTTTTTACGGAATTAAATAAAATTTAAGTCTAAATTATTCTAAGTTCTGCGGAGAACGCTATGGTATTCTAGATGTTAGCTGAATTTGTCTGATTTTTGAGAATTTTAATGGAGAAAGGTTTTGAAAAGAGTGTTTCCCGTTAAAGTTTTTCACTTAATTTTTGGACCTTTTCTTGGTCTTCTAGGGTCCTTTTTTAGATAATTTTTTATCTGTAGTCTCGAGTTATCGCGGAAAATATTTTTTGGTTTTTTGGTTTTTATTGAGATTTTTGGCACTGTTCCTATTCATTTTAGGCACTTTTGACCTAAATTGATCCATTTCTCAAGATAATCAGCTGATTTGATGTATCGACATGGTGAATTATATTTTTAATAGTTGAGAAACACAGGAAGCATTTCAAAAGTGAAAGACTTGACTAGATTGACTCAGAGTAAGAGATGTCGGACGCCAGGTAGGCAAGGCTTTCTCCAACCCTTAGACTGAGCTGAAATATTTTCATAATTGAGTTGAGAATGTGTTGAATATACTATGAATGAGTTGAACTGTGGAATATATGTTACATATAGTTGGTTCTGAATCCGCATGTATTGTATAAAGTGATAAAGGAATATAGTTGCTATATTGAAGGTTGTAGTAGTTGTAATTGTTGTATTAGCTAAATTCTTATACTGATAGGCTACGAGAAGGGCCTAAAAGGATTGGATGGGCTGAGAACATGTGATAGGTATGTATACCGAGCTTGATTCTTGCATGTATGTGTGTTTGGCCTGAGATTACTGAAAACACTTACTTTTGAGAATGACAAGTGATTACATGCTACCTTGTGCACTAATTCTTGTATCTATACCTGTTCTGAGTACTTACAATTGCATGGGTTATGGTAGATTGCCTATTTAAAATATGATTCGATTATGCCCTATGATTTTTATTATCCTTTATACCGTTGTATCTGTATGTACTTGTATTACTGGTTAGTGACTGGAGGAACAAACTATATTTTGGGGATAGTTATAGTTGCACTCCTATAAGAGTCTTGCATTCTGTGATACAAGAGGTATTGCTACTGGGCCACTAGCGGGTTAGAAATGGGAGTTTAACCCTATTAGCAAGGGGTAGGCCTTATCCTACGAGCTTTCTTAGATTATCTATGATGAGACACTAGCTATGTGGGTTGGTCCTGGGAACTAGCACCCTGTCTAAATAAGGGCACATTATTAGTGGGCCATCATATGGTTTCCTTAGGCAAAATCCTTGATAGCAGTTGGGCTACGATATGATTTCGAGCAGGCAAAATCCTTCTGATTATCTAGCATCTTGGCCTTAGCTTAGGTTATACCGATGCTACCCTATGAGTTTCTTTACACATAAAAAGGGTCTTGTAAGGGTTGAATATGAACTAGTTCTTGGGGAAAGCATGTGTGTTGACTGGACTTGTACTTGTATGAGTGTGTATTGCCTATTGCTATAGATATATATTAATTGGGAAGTTGTACATTGATTATATGTCGTATTGTGGCTTAATTTTTGTATAGATATGACTCTACGGGGTTGGAGGTCCTGGATACTTATGATATATTGTAATTTTCTATGTTTTCTCTAGAAACCAATTATTGGTGAGGTTATAGTATACTTGGCCTTTGTTAGGCATGGTTTTACGATGATTTGGGATGTACATATATATATATAGATATACAATCTAATATACTTCTGATAGTAATTGTGCCTTGAAACTCTCTATTTGGTGTTGGGGTATCTGTAGTATCTAAGAGAGGTGGTATTTATAGTTGTGTGGTGTGATGCAGATGATTTTTTTGGGAGAGATGGTATATTCGGGGGGTTTGGATCCGATTAAGCTAGAGAGAGATTGACTGGTTCTATGCTTTGAGACCTAGATGACGCACCCTTTAGTTCAAGTCACTAGTGACCATGTCCGAGTGTTTGAGATCCCGGGTGACACGTTCAGTGTTCCCATTCTTCGATGGTCATGTCCAAGTGTCCGAGATTGGGGTGTCAATTCTAAAAAGGTTCAAGCAATTGTCGTTATTTTAGGGCTGGCCCCATGATTGATATTCTGTGGGACTGGGGGCCATGATTGATATTTTGTGAGGCTGGGCCCCATGATTAATATTTTATAGGATTTGGGCCTGTGATTGATATTCTATGAGACGAGGCCCCGTGATGGACACTCTAATATTGTGACACTATTGATTATTCTAGGAGGATTCTGTCTTCCATGGGGTATATGTCCCATCATTATATTATGGTCAGACCACTTAGCCCTAGTTGACTGCCTGACTTAAAGCCAGGTCGGAAGACCCAGGAGTTTGAGTCCCTGTGTGATACCATTTTTGGATGGGTTGAAAACTCAGTTACTGTTATGATGTTGGGGGCTAAGGTCCCGATCATTTACCTGTGGATCCACTCATCTTTTCACACCTTAATTATGCGTGAGTGTATCCTCTGGGCTTTTGGGGGCTCAAAGGACGTTCATGCTTAGATGGTAGGGTCTTGCATCCATGTACTGCTAACCCTTGATCTTATGATATGGAGAGTTGGGTTTGTGATGGTTCTATGGGATTTCAGTGATCTGTCAGTTATATTCGCGGGGTATACCTCCCGAGCTTATGGGGACCCGAGTGTCATACAAGCATAGTTACTAGGGCCTTGCACCCGCATACAACACTATGTCTTGGTTGGGGTAGTTACGGTATAAGCCTACATGATTTCATTAGTCGATTACTATTATTACTGTTGTTCGACACTTGGGTTAGTTTTAGTTACGGTTGTTCATCACTTGGGTTGGTTCCTATTATGGATGTTCATCACTTGGAATGATTTTGATTACGATTGTTCATCACTTGGGTTGATTTTGATTATTTTTATTCATCACTTAGGGTGGTTCCATTGAGGGTTGAGAGCCTTCCATATATGTTTGTCTTAGATCTGTGTTTTGAGTTGTTAGACTTGTTGCAGTTCTCCATTTTTGAGCTTTTTATATGTATATTATTTCACTCAGTCGGTCGATGATGTCTACTGGGTGCCTTTTTCTAGTACTCACCCCAACTTCTTTATCTTCCCATGGCCAAAAACTTGACTTTACTAAACAAGCAAGAAAGTACGAGTCGTGATAGCTGAGTTGGGGATTTGGGAGTACTCAAGAGACTTTTGCACGAGCATCGACAACTCTAACTTCATCACAGTCTCCTTCCTCTTGATGGTCGTCTTTTATTTTCAGACATTGGCCTTGTACAGTACAATTATGTATTTGTAGGTGTACTCTTAGGTTTGTATATTCTTATGGTTATTGATATATGTATATGATATGTCATTGTGTCTATTGTAGCTTTGTACAATTAGCTTTCAGGTTCTAGGTAGGGTTAAGCGTATTACCGATGTTATTGTTTTATCGGTTTAGACTGGAGTAGAAGCTAAGGCAGGTACCCTGTGGGTTGGGTAACTGGTTTGCCTATTGGTGGGATCGAACAGGCACCATCATGACCGGGACTGGGTTGTGACAAAGTTATTCCTTATTTTTTTTCTATTTTTAGTTTATTTTTTTCTTGAAATTCCTTTTGTACATTTTTTTTTTGCTTTGGAGAGGAAAATTTCATACTCTTCTTTTTCTTAGTCTTATTCATAAAATTGATATTATTTGGAAAAGATGGACAGTTTCAATTTTATGTTTAGAATTGAATCTCCTATTCTAATCATGTATTGAAAGACTTTATCTTAATTTTTATGTTGAAAGCTACTTAATTCCTCAAGTATCAATCAAATATTTGGTGTAATTGCATTGATTTCTAATAAGTGTGATGTCCTTGATTGCTATTTCAGTTTGGAGTTTCAATGAGCTTGGAGAAATATTTTTGTAAGGTACCCAAAATAAGTTCTGCATCTCAAAATCAATCATGCCGAGATGAAAATGTTGATCGAAGGGTTGATATGACCAAAAGGTTGATACATCCATATTAGTCTTCTCAGAGACAATTATTTGATATGAATGATCTAAAGGTTGATCGAACTGAAAGAATTCCAATTAAAAATTATCATTCAAACATTCGTGATGAGGTAAGGAGGGCATGCATTATAAAAGGTCCTTTCCAACCTTGGACTCATAAGTTCCCTCAAACTAATTTTTCTGGAACACCATGTCATTTTATTTATACATGATTTAATGAATACCCTGATTGGTTGGAATACAGTATTAGTGCATATGATGCTTATTATTTACCTTGTTATTTATTTAAAAGAGAAAACATGCATCAAGGTGGTGGTAATATTTTCTTAACTAAAGAATTTAGAAATTTGTATAGAAAGGATAGTTTTGCTGCACATATTAGTCCACTGAATAACATACATAAGCAATCCAAAAGAAAGTGTGAATATCTAATGTGAGAACAACAATCCATTCAGGCCACATTTTACAAGTTAGATGATAAAAGTAAGCATGAATATCGGGTTCACTTAAATACTTCAATCAATGTGGTAAGACTTCTCTTGAATCAAGGTTTTGCACTTCTTGGTCATGACTAGAGTGAATCATCATTGAACAAAGATAATTTTCTTAAAGTTCTTTCTTGGTATGTAACTAGATGTGATAAACTAAACCTTTTATGTTAGAAAAAGCTCGAAAAAATAACAAAATGACTTCTCATGATATCCAAAAAGATATTGTGATTGTGTGTAAGATTTAAGGCTATAATAGAGGATATAAATGGTGACTACTTTTCTCTATTAGTTGATGAATCTAGATACGTGTCACATAAATAGAAAATGGTTATTTGTCTATGATATGTTGACAAAAGGGGTTTTGTGATGGAGGCTTTTATTGGACTTGTTCATGTTAAAGATACTAGTACTTTATCTCTAAAGAAAGCAATGATAAATGTACTTGCTCACCATTCTCTATCTTTATGTTATGTATGCGGTCAATGTTATGATAGGGCCAGAAATATGAATGGTGAGCTAGATGATCTTAAAACTTTGATTAAACAAGAAAGTAGATTGGCTCATTTTGTCATTGCTTTGCTGATCAACTTTAATTGACTCTTATCACGGTTTCAAAAAAGTGTGTTCAAGTTAGAGAACTTGTACTATTGGTTTCACATATTTTAAATGTGTTTGGATCTTCTTTTAAAGGTGTGGATGAATTTTGAGAATCTCAAAAGGAAACACTTTGAGAGGCATTGATATGGGTGAATTAAAAATGGGTGGAGGATTAAATCAAAAGCTTGGTCTTATTAAAGCGGTGATACTCATCGGGGATCTTACTACAAATCATTTAGGAACTTTATTATTAGTTTTGGATTTATTGTTGATGTACTTGATGTTCTAGTTGTAAATGCAAGTATTTTAGAAGAACAAGCAAGGGCATCGGAATCTCTTAGAAGTTATCAAATATTTGACACTATTTTCTTGTTACATTTGATGATTGATGTGTTAGGAATCACATGTGATCTTAATGTGTCATTATAGAAAAAGGAGCAAGATATTGCAAATGTCATAATTCTTGTAAAGATAGAAAAAAGAATGCTTCAAGCTTTAAGAAATAATGAATAGGATCCTCTCTTAAAAATATATTGGATGAAATTCACTGAAAGAAAAGGTAGATGCATTTTATATCAATCATGATATTCCATTACCCAATTATGATGATCCATATGCAAATTTTGGGAGTTATCGTGTGAATGTATTTTATAAAACATTATTTGACAACTGCAAGGACTTTATGATCATTTCAGTGAGGTGACAAGTGATTTTCTCAATGGAGTAGCTTGCTTGAATCCAATTGATGCTTTTTCTAGTTTTGACATAAAAAAAGTAATGAGAATGGTTGAGTTATATCCCGATGACTTTGATGAATTAAGAATAAGAGTTCTTCAGTCTCAACTTGCTAATTATATTATTGATGTATAATGACCCTCCAGGTCATTTTGATGCTTCTGCGATTGCGATTACCTTATCAGTTTGAGCATGTGCATAGCGATTCCGGGAAATTTTTAACTTGTTAGTACTATTAGTGTAGTTTTTGGGTGAATCGATTGAGATTTATACAACTTTTTAAATTGAGGAGGCTTATAACTGTAAAACGAGTTTTCTAGTAAAGTTCTGGTAGGACTCTTGAGCTTTGTGCTCTGATATCAAGTTTTTCACGCCCTGGGCGGGTACTCTTGGTATGACCTACATTTGAAGAACCATTGTTGATTCCCCAAGAGAACCACCTGGCCCCATCATCATATCACACACAACAGCGGAAGAAGATACTCAAGTAAAAGTCAAGAATTAATCAATTGACTGTTTTCGATGAACAAAGTTGGAAAATACAGTCGACAACCTCTACACAATATCTATGAAGCCTCTAATTCAATCTAAAAGGTGCCAAGACAAGCTCCAGACTGCCTCGACAGAAATAATACTAATAATCAAATAAAGAAAGAAAAAAAGGTTCCTCTAAATAGCAAGGAGGACTCACCAAGTCTGAAAATGAGAGTCTAGACTTCAACGATGTGCTTGTTGAAGACCTTTATCACTTGTATCTGCATCATTAACAATGCAGGTCCAACTGGACGTCAGTACATGCAATATACTAGTATGTAAAATGGCTAAAGAAAATAAGTAAGACTCAAATACTAATCAACCAAATCAACTCCACAATTCAAAACTCAACTCAATAAATATGTAATTTAAGAATAAAATCATGCTTTGAAAATAGACTCAGCATTATGCAACTCGTTTAAAATATTACATGCTCCATCAGGTGTTGCTTGGGAGTTTCTCTTAACCAACATATAATCCTACCACCTTTAGTTTGGTGATGCACAATGAAGGCGACATCGTTGCCATGCCCATCCAATACTTGTCAGGGTAAATGATGATCAACCCTCTCTTGGATCCAAAATTAATTTCTATTTTTTTGGGACATGAGTTGCTCGAATTAATGACACAACTATCCTATACTAGTAACATAGTTTATGGGTTAGATTCGTTATCAACTCGCACCCATATCAGTGCTCAATACTCCCCCCAAGACTAAAATATGCTCATGTCAAACAACTCTTTATGTTTTACTCTAATCAAGCTCAATTCAATCACTCAAAAACTCAATCAGTCAAGACCATCAATCATGCATACTATTAAGACTCCTCAAATCATTCAAGACTCTAACTCAAATGGTCATTTAGACTCCAATGAATCATGTTTATCACAAAAGACATGTAAGATGCTCATCATGTTCAATTTACTCAAATTTGAACAATCACAATCACAATTTCAATTAAGTCAATGCAATAAGCATTACATAGATGATGAAATTTAGAGTTCATATTGTCAAGCGTAAAACTAGTACCCTAATTTTATACAAATAAAAATGCAATTTATCAATTCGTTCATATATATTCATGAGGACTCGAAATAAATGCAATCAACTTGAATATTAGGATAATAGGATTTTCAATACTCAATTCTTATTCACAAATTTAACTCAAGTAGACAAAAAGGTGCATGGATGAACTCAATCCAACATTTTACGTAGACTTGCATACCTAGAAGTCGAAGAACAGTCATAACTCAAAGGACCATAGTCGAATACTTGGAAACCCTAGTTTTTCTCCTCCAATCTTTGATCTCAAGAATTTTAAGTGTTGAATGAGAGAAAAATATCCTTAGGGTACTGATAAATATGTTTAATAACTTCTAAAATATTGTGGGTTTATTAAACAAATGGGAAAATACATAATTACCCTTCAAGAAAACTATCAAAAGAGGACCACAAAACCCCATTTATGGTCCATGGAACAGGTTGCTGGCATGGTCCTCTCTCGTGGAAAGCAGATCAAAATTTTGGGTTTCTGAATCTAATTCTACGAACTTCCACACAGTCTGTGGAACAAGTCACGGGTCATGGTTCACTCTCGTGGAAATCAGATCAAAATTCTAGGTTTCTGGATCTCATTCTACGATCCTCCAAACGGTCTGTGGAACAGGTTACAGGTCGTGGTTCTCTCTCATAAACCCCCTTCTATATTTAGCTAAATTTTCAAATCTGGAACACCTTTTACGACCTAGTCCACAGGCCGTAACCCAAACCATGATTCGTAATCCCTTTTGTCCTGTTCATGATCAGAGACTCATTATTTCTATGTAACAACCCAAAATTTTTTGAAATCCACTTATGAATGGTATTCTATGATGTACTACAAGCCATGGTTGAGTTTTGGTAGCCACGGATTGAGTTTAAGTGGCAAAATGCAAATTGGGCTAGAAAGTGGCCTAGAGGGATAGTTTTGATAGTCAACTTCAAATAGTCATAACTTTTGATGTGGGAATAACCATATGAGATATCATATATCACATTGAAGCTCATTGCGTTAGCTTTGCAACACAAGTGGTTTCACTCAATTTGGATATCGGATGAGGGGGATATGGCCAAAACAGTGAGACTATCTAAAATTCGAAAGTCATTAGAGATAGGCTCGGAAAAATGGCCAAGGATATTGACACGGACCGTTAAACTTTAAAAGGTCTGTCTAGGGTATCGTTTGATGTTCCAGTGAGCTTGCGGTGGGTTGGAACCACCCCAAATCTAAGTGTGGGTTGACAGGACCTTTAACAGGTCGTTTGACATTTAACGACCCGTTCACTGCCTCGTTAAGTGAGGTAGTGGCTAGGCCATGGCTTGGTTGCTATTCCTGAAGCTAAGGGAGTTCAGACGGAGTGTGACACGGCTCATCACAAGTTGAACGGACCATTTGGTAGTCTGCTAAACGTAACAGAATATCCTCCGAGAGTTTCGTGAAACATTTGGCTAAGTACAACTTGACGGTAACTTGAACGGTCCGTGTGACCATTTGAAGGCACTGTAGCTTCCGTTTAAGTGTAGTGTGCAGTGAAAAGTTCTTGTTTATTAATGGTATTTTCGTGATTTAATGTTTTCCTAAGCCTCTTTTTGGTCCCTTAAGGTATCCTAAACCCCTAAATCATCCCCTAAACCCTCATTCATCTATTAGAACTCTCCCACACTCTCTCTTGCAATCTTAAGGCTCTCTTGACCTCCATTGAAGCTAGCTTGTAGAATTTTGGAGAAGAAGACTTGATTAAGTTTGATATTGTAGATTGTTTGCTTGGATTAAGGTATGTGGGACTTGATTCAAGAATCCCCTTTCATCCTTGAATATCCTAAGAACCCTAACCCTTTTAAATTGATTTTAAGTTTTCCAATTAATTACGGGTTCTTTCAATATTGTTATAGATTAATGTTGGGACTTGAGTGTTGTAGTATTTAGGTGATTTAAACATGATTTATACTTGATTTCGTGGATGATTTATGAAACCCTTATTGTTCAAGTTGCATGTTCAATTTCATGATTTACAAAGCATGGGTAACTTGCATTATGGCTTATTCATGAATTTCTATATGTTTTATGATCAAGTTGTCTTACAAGTTGCTAAATCAAGTTTGAATTCCACTACCCATGATCTTGAACTTCATGC
>JBCEWC010003507.1:0-30064 GCA_038996855.1 Solanum aculeatissimum
TTAATCCAAGCAAACAACCAACAAGATCAAGCCTAGTCAAGTCTTCTTCCCCAAATTCTACAAGCTAGCCTCAATGGATGTCAAGAGAGTCTCAGGATCTTAAGAGAAAATGTAGGAGAGTTCTAATGGATGACTGAGGGTTTAGGGGATGATTTAGGGGTTTAGGATACCTTAAGGGACCAAAAGGGGGCTTAAGACAATGTTAAATCACGAAAATACCTTTAATAAACTGGAACTATTTAGTGTACATAGAACCCAAACGGAGCTACAGTGCCATCAAGATGTCTCACGGACCGTTCAACTGACCGTCTATTTGTACTTAGCCAAAATACTCCCGCGAACTCTCGGAGGACGTTCTGTTGTACTTCACGAACCCACAAATGGTCCATTCAAGGTGATACGTCTTATTCAAGGCACCTTCCAACCTTCTGTAGAGCCAAAATCAGAAGCCAAACCTTGTCCTAGCCACTTCCTCTCTCCACGAGGCAGTAAATGGTCCGTCAACCCTCACACGAGTCGTTCAAGGCTTCGTTTGTTTGGACTAAGCTTAGGGGTGGTTCCAGGCCACCCCAAGCTCAATGTCACACCCCACGGGACCCTAGACGGACCGTGCAAAGTTTCACGGTCCGTGAAAATGTCTTTGACCATTTTTCTGAGCCTATCTCCAATGGCTTCCGAATTTTAGACAGTCTCACTGTTTGGGCCATCTATCCCTCATTAGATATCCAAATTGAGTGAAACCACTCGTGTTGCATAGCTAACTCAAAGCCCTTCATTTTGATATGTGGTAGCCCACATGGTTAATCCCATATAAAAAGTTATGATAGTTTTAAATACACTGACGAAACTTTCCTTCTAGGCCACTAACTAGCCCAATTTGCATTCGGCCACATAAACTCAACCCGTGGCCACCAAAACTAAACCATGGCTTATAGTACATCCTATCATTCCAACCATAAGTAGATTTCAAAATGTTTTGGGTTGTTACACCTACATTTACCCAAATAATTACCACCACAATGCCCACAACTAGGAACCTGGGGACCAACCCCAACCGGTGCCTTAGGAGGAGGCACCTTAGTATCAAGTCTCATTTTAGAACCATGTCCTTGTTGGAAACGGCCAAATCCACCACCACCCTAGACATTGGAGAATCTACCATCAAACCGGGCCCTCTTAGCCTCATACACCCTTCTCTCTTTCAACTTTAAACCCTCAATTTGTTCAACATAAGTCATGAGCCTTTAGATATCCATTTTCTTAATAAGCATGGCCCTTTGGAACTTCTTTACAACCAAATCCAATATACCCGAGATGAGCTTGTGCATTCTTGCATGGGGATCCGATACAAGCATAGGAGCATACTTGGAGAGTTTTGTGAACTTGAGGGCATAGTCCCTCACTTCATGCTACCCTATCGGAGATTAATAAACTCAGTCATCTTAGCCTCCCTAAGCTCAAGAGGGAAGAACAGATCAAGGAAGTCCATTTTCGATTCCTCCCATCCAACCTTAAAGTCCATCACCCTCTCCACAAGCCATTGATTATACAATACTTGTGCTACATCCTTGAGTTAGTAGACCGCCAATTCTGCCTTTTCTTCCGAACTCTCACCCATGATTGTTAACACTTTAGTGAGATCATACACAAACTCTTGGGCATTCTCGTCCGCCTTAGAACCATAAAATTCTAGAGGGTTCAGACGAGTGAAGTCCCTCACCCTTAAAGCCAGAGTAGGACATTGACCGGGTGGACAGGCCGAGCTTGGTTGGCCACAACTTGGGCCAACATAGAGATAACATTCCTGAACTCAACATGGGATACTTGTTCCTTAACCGGTGCCTGGGGAGCTAGTTTCTCAACTTCCGGAGCCTGATGGGGAAAGGGAGCTCTTTTGGGAGGCATTTTCTGAAAGAGTGAAAAAATACCAAAGTTTAGAAAGAGTCAACATAAGATCTCAGGGACTACATAAGGAGGAAATTAAATGAGGCAATTCCTAAAATATCATCATAGCCTCTTGTTCATAGACATGGCGCGCATCACACCCATGACAAGACTCTACGTGACTGAGGATCATTTACAAATCTAGGGCTCTGATACCATCTTTTTCATGACCCAGATAGGGGCCTAGATCTGATATGGAAAAGGAGAATCCAAAAGTCCTCGATCAATCCATCATAGCATTATCACACACATCATCAGTTCGGAAGCGCGGAACCTAAACACATAACACATAAGCTCTAAGGGAATCGGGGCTTTGGACACAAGCTATGTGGATGTTGCTGGGAATGGGATAACCATGGATTCACATAGCACATAACAATTATCTCTAAGGGGACGAGTAAGTAGGACTAAAGCTATGTGGGAACATCGGGATTGTAGGACTTTCCAGATAAGCACATAGTCAATCACAATTCCCAATATTTAGGTCATAAGCATAATCGATAACAACTTTCATAGTATAGGCTAATAAGCATAGTATTGTATAACTATAATGTTTAACATAACAAGTCAACGTACAAGTGTTTAGATTTGTCCAACAAACCTCTACATAGATTGAGCGGGGCCTCGACAAAGATTGAGGCTCACCCTCAATACATAAGAAAAGTAAATGACATAATAAAACTAGGTAGATAGAAGGTGGCTATGCCCTAGAACAAATGGGCTCACCACTAGCAAGTCTTCAAGATAATCAAGCGTCGTCCGGTAGATTGTAGAAGTTGTCTACGGTCCCTATATGGTTAGAACATGTAGTCAAAGAGTATGGGTTAGAACATAATATGTACTAAGTATGTGGGCATGCAATGCATATGATAATTCTACTATGACCAAGAAACATGACAAGGGGACAAGTGGTACGAAAGGAATGCACTCAGCCAAAGAGTAAAATAACAATATGATATGCCATGATGCATGAGATGCAATCCTATGATCATAATATAGTGGGGATGTAACCTCAACCGACAACGCAAGATACCTGAGCGAGCTACTACCCGGATCTGGACTATTTGCCAAGAAGTACCCTAATCACCCTAAAACAAGGGGAAACAAACAAGTCATCCCATCTAGGGAGAAATCCCATGTTGACACATGGTTTGATGGAAAGGAGTAAGGACCTTTGGAGATAGTCCACCCCAACTCCAATCCCTTGGTACTAAGCCTTATCCATCGGGAATACATATATACACATGCAACTTCAAATTGGAAGACTCACATTCTTTTCAAAACATGCATCATTAGTCAAACCAAAAGTATTGATCAAACCATACTTATGCTTAGGCCAAAGGACATCAAGAGTTTCCAAAGCATTTTCATAATCATTCCATGTCAAAAGAATAAGAGTAGCCCATCTACATAGCTTATCATATCAAGCCTTTAAAACATGACAAAGTGGTGCAAGCACCCAATATAATCAAAGAGCCATAACAGAGAGACTATGTGATCACAAGCCTTAACATATCATTTCAAAGCAAGAGTTTCATCATAACAATCTTCAATGCATATGCCATGAATGAGGGACAAGAACATGGGTAATGGAATTCAAACTTAAATTCACAATTTAAAAGGTAATTTAACATAAATCATGAGAAATTCCATATTTAAAGAATAATGCAAGTTACCCATGCATAATTAAAATCAAAAGGGGACATGCACATTGATCCTTCAAGGGTTTCCATGAACATTCATAAAATTCAAACATAAATCATGATTAAATCACCTAAATTCTACAGTACATTAAGCCCCATCAACGAAATACTTCGTAATTTAAAGAACCCATAACTTAAAGAAATCTAGGGTTCTTGGGTCTTCAAGGATAAAATAATATCCTTGAATCAAAACCCACATACCTTCAATAGACCAAAGGAATTGAAGAATTAAGCATTCAAGGATTGTCTTCTTCAAATATCTTCAAGCTTTCAACAATGGAGGTCAAGAGGATTTAGAATTTTTCAAAGAGTAATGAGGAGCCTTAGAATGGATGAAAAGGGGTTAGGGTTAGGTTAAGGGGGTTTAGGGGACCATAGGATGCCTAAAGAGGGCCTAGGGATTAATTAAATTATGAATTAACCATTAATGAAACTGACAATTAATTGTAAAACAGAGTCACACGGTGGACAGGAGGTGTCCGTTTACTGATACACAGTCCATCTGCTGGACCGTGAGACCTTCCTTGGTTTCGTCTACGGCTTGAGCTCTCGGGGACTTTTTAGATCACTTCACGGAGGGGTGTAACAGGCCGTGTGGCTTCACATGGACTTTGTACTTGTCCTGGATCCACACTTCGACCAGACACCAACCCACAGTCTTGTCCAGCTCTATGCCCCACTTGAAGGACCACCAAATGGACCGTTTGAGGTCTCACGGACCATGGGGTGGTCTGTGGGACCTCACTTGGTCTATGTGGTAGGTCCTGGACACGCTAAACTCACTGGACCATGAAATGGACCCCCACACAGAAGTTGGACCCTCACACAGTCCGTGGTCCTATCCTTGGGCCATTTCCAGGGCCTATTCCCAGCGTCTTCCAAATTATAGGCAGTCTCACTGTTTTGGCCATAACTTTCTTATACAAACTCTGCATTGAGTGAAACTAGTTGCGTTGAGAAGATAACTCAAAGATATCCAATTTTATATCTAGTAACCCACATTGTTCAACCCGAATCAAAAGTTATGTTACCTCAAAGTATACTGCTCAAACGACCTTTCTAGGCCACCAAATGATCCATTTTGCATTCGGCCACTTAACCTCAACCCGTGTCTACCAAAACTCAACCATGACAAGTATAATATCATACAAGACCAACCATAAGAAGTTTAAAAAACTTTTGGGTCGTTACATGAGCCCTTTGTTTCAAGGGCAATAACCACCTTCTATCTACCTAGTTTTGTTATGTTACTTTCTTTACGTATGTATTAAGGGTGAGCCTCTAACTATGTCGAAGTCCTGCTTTATCTATGTAGAGGATTGTTGGAAAAACTAAACTCTTGTACGTTGGCTTGTAATTGTTGAATATTATAGTTATGGAATGCTATGCTTTTGGGCCTTGATTATGGAATGGTATTGATCATGCTTATGACTTGACATTGGGAATTGTATTTGACTATTTGCTTATGTGGAAAGTCCCATAATCCCAGTGTGCCCCCATAGCTTGAGTCCTACTTACTCGTCCCCTTAGAGATAATTGTTATGTGCTATGTGAATCCATGTTTATCCCATTCCCGACTATATCTCCATAGCTTGAGTCCAAAGCCCTGATTCCCTTAGAGCTTATGTGTTATGTGTTTTGCTTCTGCGCTTCTAAACCAATGATGTGTGTGATGATGCTATGATGTCTTGATCGAGGACCTTCGAGTACTCCTTCACCATGTCACATCTAGGCCCTTATCCTGGTCGTGGCAGGTATCTTCTCCAATGCTTCAATCAATAAGATATTTATTAAGAGCTATTTCAATATGGAGAGAAAGTTTTTGAACTTATATTTCTTCTCTTTTTTCTTGAGACTTTGAGGGAAGGGAGGAGGATGTCGAGGAATGGGTCTCAATTGTTTTGGCGCTGTATCACTTTCCTCGTTCTCTACATGAACTTCTGAAGTCTCAATTTGCTTGATCTCGATAATTTCCTCATGAGAATTATTATCATCTACTGGCATCGAAGGATCAATGTCTATTTTCCACCATGCCCTGTGACTGCCATACACTGCCCCTTGTTCTTAGGATTTTGCACTATATTGTTGGGCAACATACCTTTCTAGCATTGGATCAGTTGAGTTGACATCTGACCGAACTACTACTGAAGTTGCTTGATAGCCACAGAATGAGACTCAATCTTTTGATTAATGATGGAGATGTCATACTTCATCCCTCTTAGTGTCTCATCATAGGCATCAACCTTTTTTAGTAGCTTATCAAATATCTCCTCCGCGCGAGATATTCTAGTGCCAGAATCTCGATTATGCAGTAGAATATATGGACCAATCCTGAAACAATCTCTTCAGCCCCAATTAGCATATCTACCTTGACCCCTATTCTTTTTATAGTAGTCTTCTCTATTGTTGTCTCTGAAGGTGCTATCTCTCCTAAAGTTCCAACCCTGGTACCCTAGACCTTAGTGCCAAAAGTCCTAATTGGACCCTTAAGAGTTGGTCTGAAAACCCATTGGAGTTTGTCTGAAAACCCACTATCTAATTAGAAAAAACAACTGCCCTCCTCAAAATATGGTTCCTCATACATGGGTGGTCGTGGGGGCTGATGAGCTACAACATTTACTCATTCCAGATTTTGCTTCATTAATAGCTCCATGTTAGTATTGATCCATCCAAGTTCTTTCATCATTTCCTCACTTGTCTGTGTTTGTGCCAGACTAGTACTGACTAATAATGAGCTCCTTATAGTTGACTTATCTCTCGTTCCCCATGCATGGTTTGTTTTGACCACTCTTTTAAGTCTCTCAACAACCTCTTGAATGGATGATCTATAAATGAGCCTCCCATAATATTATCAACGACTGCTTGGCCATTCTTATCAAGGGTTTTGTAGAAGATCTCCATCAGGGCTTCATTAACAATGTTGTGGTCAGGGACACGTCTCAAACACTTCGTGAACCTATACCACGTGGAACTTATAGAATCACTAGGTATTTTCTCGAAGCTGTAAATTTTTGACTTCAACTTTAGTTTTTTTTAGATCGGGAAGAATCTTGCCAAAAAAGCCTTCTGCAATTCAACCCAATTGGTGATGGAAGTTTGTGAAATCTCAGATAACCATAATGTTCCATTTCCAATAAGAGAGAGTTGGAAAACACAGATCCTAATGGCATCCATGGATAGGTTTTGGTTTTTCATCATACTCTTACAGACAAACACAATGTTGTGTAGATGGTTTTGTGAATCCTCTGATGGTAGGCCCCGAACAACTCATGGTTCTACAACATTTGGAACATCCCACTTGGCATGATGAACTTAGAGTCATCTGGTAGTGGAGGTAACACAATAGCTCCCGTGATATCTATTTACATAGTGTCAAGTTGATATTGGTTCTATTGATTTGTTGTAGCTTGCAGACCTTGTGGTAGTGGATTTTGTAGAGGTGGGTTTTTATCCTTCTAATTGAATGTTGCATTCACCGCATCACCAACAACTTTGTTTGTATTATCCCTTACCATCTTCCTTAGTGTTCTTTGGATCTCTAGGTCAAATGGAGTCAAGGGATTGTCTCAGCTCTGAGTGTTGTTCACACACTACACCTGCACACTGAAATAAACCAAAAACAACAATAAATGTAAAATTACGAAAATAAGGTGGCACGACCCGGATAGGGGGCATAGATGTGACATGGCAAAAGAGAATTCAAAAGTCCTCGATCAAGACATCATAGCATCATTACACACATCATCGGTTCGTAAGCGCGGAAGCTATACACATAACATATAAGCTCTAAGAGATTTGGGACTTGGTACTCAAGCTGTGGGGATGATGTCGGGAATGGGATAACCATAGATTCACTTAGCATATAACAATTATATCTTAGGGGACGGGTAAGTAGGACTCAAGCTATGGGGAACTTTCCGCGTAAGCACATAGCCATTCACATTTCCTAACATTCATATCATGAGCATAATAAATGACAATTCTCATAATCAAAGCTAAATAAACATAGTATTACATAACCAAAATGTTTAACACAACAAGTCAAGGTACAAGAGTTTAGAATGGTCCAACAAGGTTTGAGGCTCGCCCTCAATACGTAGGAAAACAAACCACATAATATAAAATAGGTAGATAGACGGTGGCTATTGCCCTTGAACAAAATGGCTCACCACTAGCAAAGTCTTCCCAAAATGATCAAGCGTCGCCCAGTAGAATGTAGATATCGTCTCCCATCCCTACATGGTTAGAACATATAGAAAAGGAATATGGGTTAGCACAATTAAGCACTAAGTATGTGGGCATGCAGTTCATATGACAATATAGTATGACCAAGCAACATGACAAGGGGACAATTGGTACGAAAGGAATGCACGTAGCCAAAGAGTAATATATAACAAGATGCTATGCATAGATGCATGAGATGCAATCGTACGATCATATATAGCATGGATTTAACCTCAACCAACAACGAAGGGGACTCGAGTGAGCTACTACCTAGATCTAGACTACTTTCCAAGTAGTATCCTAGTCAACCCTTTAACAAGGGGATACATAACAAGTCAATCCCTATCTATGGAGATAATCCATGGTGGCACATGGTTTGACGGAAAGGAGTATGGACCCTATGGAGATATTCCACCCGCGTCTAATTCCTTGGTACTAAGTCTCATCCCATGGGAATACATATATATACATGAACCTTTAAATTGGAAGACTTACATTCTTTTCAAATCATGCATCATTAGTTAAAACCTAACCATTGATCAAATCATACTTATGCTTAGGCCAAAGGCCATCAAGAGTTTCCAAACATTTCCAAAACCATTCCATATCAATGCAATAAGAGTAGCCCATCTACATAGCTTATCATATCAAGCCTTCAAAACTTGACAAAGTGGTGCAAGCACCCAATATGATCAAAGAGCCACAACGGAGAGACTATGTGATCGCAAGCTTTAACATATCAATTCAAAGAAAGAGTTTCATCATAACAATCTTCAATGCATATGCCATGAATGAGGAATAAGAACATGGGTAATGGAATTCAAACTTAGTTTCATAAATTGTGAATTAAATTCATCATAAATCATGAGGAAATCCATAATTAAAATATAATAGATATTACCGATGCTTAATTAAATCATAAAAGGACATGCAATTTGATTCTTCAAGGGTTTCCATGAACATTCATAAAATTCAATCTTAAATCATGATTAAATCTCCTAAACTCTACAACACATAATCCCAATCAACTAATTACTTCAAAATTTGAAGAACCCGTAACTTAAAGAAATCTTAAAAATCAAAAATTAAAGAGTAGGGTTCTTGGGTCTTCAAGGATAAAAGAAAATCCTTGAATCAAATCCTTCATACCTTACATTAACCAAAGGAAATGAAGATTCAAGCAATCAAAGGTTGCCTTCCCCAAATTTCTTCAAGTTTCAACAATGGAGGTCAAGAGAATTTAGGATTTTTTTCAAAGTGTAATGAGGAGGCTTAGAATGGGTGAAAAGGGGTGAGGGTTAGATTAAGGGGATTTAGGGGACCTTAGGATGCCTAAAATAGGCCTAGGGATTAATCATATCACAAAAATACCATTAATAAAATGGACATTTAACTGTTACACAGCTCCATACGGTGGAGCTACAGTGACCGTTTAACGGTACACCGGCCGTACAAGCAACCAACCAACACTTAAACTTTCCTTTGGCTCAAACTTTGGGGGACTTTCTTGACAACTTCATGAGGGGGTTCAAGAGTCGTGTGGCTTCACACATACCGTGTACTGGTCCGTGGAGCCACACTTGGCCCATGAATCAACCCCACACCATGGTCAGATTACTGCCCCACTTAACGACCGCCCACACGGTCTGTTTGACGTCTCATGGACCGTGGGGTGGTCCGTGAGACATGAATTGGGTTATGGGGTGGGTCCTAACAAGCCTGAGGTCACTGGACCATGTCACGGACCCCCAAACGGACCGTGGACCCTTACATGGTCCGTGGTCCTTGCCTTGGGCCAGTTTTGGGGATAATTTCCAATGTCTTACGAATTTCAGGTAGTCTCACTATTTAAGCCATAACTTCCTCATACAAACTCAAAATCGAGTAAAACTAGTTGTGGTACGAAGATAACTCAACGAGCTTCAATTTGATATACAACAACCTACATGGTTCAACCCACATCAAAAGTTATGTCTGTTCAAAGTATATTGCCTAAACGGCCTCTCTAGGCCACAAAATGATCCGTTTTGCGTTCGGCCACTTAAACTCAAGCCATGGCTACTAGAACTCAAACATGACCAGTATAACATCATACAAGACCAACCATAAGGAGTGTTTCAAAACTTTGGGTCGTTATATCATCTCTCCCTTGGGAACATTCGTCATTGAATGAGCGAAGACTAGGGCTTGAGGACATCAATCACAAAAAAAGAGACATGCCAATCAACACTCAAAAGATCATGCATCAAATAAAAAATCTTTCAAAACTCATGTCAAAATATCATTTATATCATTTTTGTGCTCATGAATGCATGCAATATCATGAAACTCAAGAAACAAGGAATTAGGACAAACAGAGGATAAAACCTAGTACATCAGGCTTGAGTATATTGGAAAAGGTAAGGATATCGCTCATCATGTCCAACTCCACTTCCCACGTTGCACTCTCCATATCTTGATTCCTCCAAAGCACCTTAATCGAAGCCACCTCCTTATTGCAAAGCGTCTTCACTTGTCTATCCAAAATCTCAACCGACACTTCTTCATAAGTAATGTTCTCCTCAATTGTCACACTTTCCAAAGGTGCAATGTCCTTGGGGTCACCAACCAACTTTCTCAACATAGATACATGGAAAACCGGATGAATAGAGCTCATATCCAAAGGCAATTCCAACTGATAAGCTACATTACCAATTCGCTCAACAATCTCATAAGGTCTGACGTACCTTGGGCTCAACTTACCCTTTTTACCAAAATGCATAATACCCTTCATGGGGGACACCTTCACACATACCCAATCACCAACATGAAATTCAAGGTCCCTCTTTCTCACATCCGAATAAGACTTTTGACAACTTTGGGTTGTCTTCAACCTTTCCCGAATCAACTTCACCTTTTTAATGGCCTCAACAACCAAGTCCGGGCCTATCAAGGTCGCCTCACCAATTTTAAACCAACTAACTGGAGACCTACATCTCCTACCATAAAAAGCCTCAAAAGGATCCATACCGATACTAGCATGAAAACTATTGTTGTAAGCAAACTCAATGAGAGGTAAGTGATCATCCCAATTTCCCTTAAACTCCAATACACAAGCCCTCGACATATCCTCTAAGGTTTGAATTTTCCTCTCGGCTTGCCCGTCGGTTTGAGGATGTAATGCGGTTCTCAACTTGACCTTAGTACCAACCCCCTTTTTAAAGGACCTCCAAAAATGAGAAGTAAATTGGGGACCACGATCCGATATGATAGATCTTCGCACATTATGCAACCTCACCAATTCCCGAATATACACCTTGGCATACTCTTCGGCACTACAGGTAGTATTGACCGGTAAGAAGTGAGTCGACTTAGTCATTCTATCAACCACAACCCATATGTAATGAAATTGCCTCAAAGTACAGGATAATCCATCAACAAAGTCCATATTTATATATTCCCACTTCCGAGTAGGAATCTCAATATCATGTGTCAAGCAACCGGGCCTTTGATGTTCTACCTTCATTTGTCGGCAATTGGGACATTCCGACACTAATTTAGCCACATCCCTCTTCATACCATGCCACCAATACAACCCTTTCAAATCTTGATGCATTTTGGTAGATGCCGAATCAATAGAATATTATGAATTGTGAGCCTCTTTCAGGATAGTCTCCCTCAAGCCATCAACATCCGGAACACACAAATGATCTTGGTACCGAAGAACACCATCACCCTCTTAGGAGAAAACCTCAATCATACCATCGGCAACCAACTTCATTAATTCCACCAAGGAAAAATCTAAATCTTTTTTAGCCTTAACATCAATTACCAAGGAATATTCGGATCCACCTTGCACAACGATGCCACTATTATCGAATTCAGTTAACCTCACACCCAACCTAGCCAAATGGTGCACATCCTTTGCTATCTCTTTCTTTCCCCCATCCACATGTGTCACACTTTCAATGGACAGTCTACTAAGAGCATCCGCCATAACATAAGCCTTGCCGGGGTGATAAAGGACACTCTTAAAGGGTACAAGGCATGATATAAGTGACAATGAAGTGATAAATTCCTAGAACGTCATGATAGCCTCTCACTCATAGGTATGGCGCGCATCACACTCATGAACGAGACTCTACGTGATGTGGTATATTGTACTCCAAGGATCATTACAAACATAGGGCTTTGATACCATCTTTGTCATGACCCAGATAGGGGTCCTAGATGTGACATGGCAAAGGAGAACCAAAAAGTCCTCGATCAAGCCATCATAGCATCATTACACACATCATCGGTTTGGAAGCGCGAAAGCTATACACATAACACATAAGCTCTAAGTGATTTGGAACTTGGGACTCAAGCTATGGGGATGATGTCAGGAATGGGATTAACATGGATTCACATAGCATATAGCAATTATCTCTAAGGGGATGGGTAAGTAGGACTCAAGCTATGGGGGCTCACCGGGATTATAGGACTTTCCCCATAAGCACATAGCCATTTACATTTCCCAACATTCATATCATAAGCATAATAAATAGAAATTCTCATAATCAAATATAAATAAACATAGTATTACATAACAAAAATGTTTAACATAACAAGTCAATGTACAAGAGTTTAGAATGGTCCAACAAGCGTCTACATAGATAAGCTGGGACTCGACAAGGTTTTAGGCTCACCCTCAATACATAGAAAAATAAATAACATAATATAAAATAGGTAGATAGACGGTGGCTATTACCCTTGAACAAAAGGGCTCACCACTAGCAAAGTCTTCACAAAATGATCAAGTGTCGTCCAGTAGAATGTAGATATCGTCACTGGTCCCTACATGGTTAGAACATATAGACAAAGAATATGGGTTAGCACAATTAAGAACTAAGTATACGACCATGCAGTGCATATGAAAATATAGTATGACCAAGCAACATTACAAGGGGACAATTGGTATGAAAGGAATGCACATAGTTAAATACTAATATAACAAGATGTTATGACATGATGGATGAGATGTAATCCTATGATCAATATATAGCGGGGATGTAACCTTAACTGACAACGAAGTTGACCCGAGCGAGCTACTACCAAGATCTGGATTACTTGCCAAGTAGTACCCTAGTCAACCCTTCAACAAGGGGATACATAAAAGTCAATCCCTATCTAGAGAGATAACCCATGGTGGCACATGGTTTGACAGAAAGGAGTATGGACTCAATGGAGATAGTCCACCTGCCTCCAATCCCTCGGTACTAAGTCTCATCCCACGAGAATACATATATATACATGCAACTTAAAAACGGAAGACTTTAATTCTTTTCAAATCATACATCATTAGTCAAAAACAAACCATTGATCAAATCATACTTATTCTTAGGCCAAAGGCCATCAAGATTTTTCAAAACATTTCCATAATCATTCCATATCAATGCAATAAGAGTATCCCATCTACATAGCTTATCATATCAAGCCTTGAAAATATAACATAGTGGTGCAAGCACCCAATATGCTGAAAGAGCCATAACGGAGAGACTATGTGATCACAAGCCTTACATATCAAATCATGCTAAGAGTTTCATCATAACAATATTCCATGCATATGCCATGAATGAGGAATAAGAACATGGGAAATGGAATTCAAACTTAGTTTCACAAATTGAAAGTTAAATTCATCATAATCATTAGAAAATCCACAATTAAAGCATAATAGAAATTACTCATGCTTAATTAAATCATAAGGGGACATGCACTTTGATTCTTCAAGGGTTTCCATGAACATTCATAAAATTCAAGCTTAAATCATGATTACATCACCTAAAATCTACAGAACATAATCCCAATCAACTAATTACTTCAAAATTGGAAGAACTCATAACTTAAAGAAATCTTAAAAATCAAAAATTAAAGAGTACGGTTCTTGGGTCTTTAAGGATGAAAGAAAATCCTTGAATAAAATTCCACATACCTTACAATAACCAAAGGAATTGAAGATTCAAGCAATCAAAGGTTGTCTTCCCTAAATTTCTTCAAGCTTCAACAATAGAGGTCAAGAGAATTTAGGATTATTTTTAATGTGTAATGAGGAGGCTTAGAATGGGTGAAAAGGGGTTAGGGTTAGATTAAGGGGATTTAGAGGACCTTAGGATGCCTAAAAGGGGCTTAGGGAATAATTATATCACGAAATGACGATTAATGAAATGGAAATTTAACTGTTACATAGTGCCATACGGTGGATCTAAAGTGACCGTTTAATGGTACACTGGTCGTACAACCAACCGTGAGCCAATACTTAAACTTTGCTTCGGCTCGAACTTTCGGTGGACTTTCTGGACAACTTCACGAGGGGGGTAGATGGGTCGTGTAGCTTCACACGGTCTGTGTACTTGTCCATGGATCTACACTTGGCCCAATAATCAACCCCACACTACCGCCAGCTCACTTCCCCACTTGATAGCCACCCACACGGTTTGTTTGAGGTCTCACAGACCGTGGGGTGGTCCGTGAGAAATGACTTGGGTTATAGGGAGGGTCCTGGCCACCCTAAGCTCACTGGACCATGTCATGGACCCCCACATGTCTGTGGACCCTCACACGGTCCGATGTCCTTGCCTTGGACCAGTTTCAGGGCCTATTTCCAATGTCTTCTGAATTTTAGGTAGTCTTACTATTTTGGCCATAACTTCCTCATACAAGCTCCTAATCGAGTGAAACCAGTTGCGTTGCTAAGATAATACAAAGAGATTAAATTTGATATGTAGAAGCCCAAATGGTTCAACATTCATCAAAATTTATGTCTCTTCAAATTACACTGCCCAAATAGCTTCTCTAGGCCACCAATGATCCATTTTTCGTTCGGCCACTTAAACGCAATCTGTGGCTACTAAAACTCAACCATGACCAGTATAACATCATACAAGACTAACAATAAGGAGTTTTTCGATAATTTTTGAGTCGTTACATAAGGATTAATCCCTATATTACTTGAACTAAACATGTCTAGTCGTACTCCCTGACAATGGCACCAAAATACTTGATGTCCCTCAAGACACACCTCCTTTTTGAGGTAAAGTGGTCGCTATCAAGTAAATAACCTAACCGATATTTGGGTCAATTCCTCAGGGAATATGGTAGACTCCATAATAGTTCAATTGTAATATGGGGTGATTAACCTACATATCTCCCAAGAAAAAAGGGGGGGATTTGCAAATTGAAACTAATAAAGAAAACCAAACTAATGCAAGTTATGTGTATATAGTAGAAGAGCTAACTAGGGTGATGTGATCCCCATGATTCCTTAACTCGATATTATCGAATAATTGCAATCTTAAGTTAAGTTTACCTAAACCTTTGATCTAGCGTATAGGTAAATTTCATCATGGAACTTGATCCATCCTTGTAATGTGACACTACTAAGCCTTACCTTTTTATCCCAGTGCAACCTCCCTTTGATCTGGTTTGGTTGATTAGAAGAGAACATCTCAATCGAATCCTGTTAATTATCCTCTTTTTTGATTCATTACCTCCTTGATCATACAAGTAACACTTGGTGGGTTCTAACGTTGGCATTCCATTAAAAAATAGTTAAAGTGAAAAGGAATAACTAATACATTCTTTCACACCTTCCAAGAATTACAAGATATTCGATTTTATCTCGTTAGTTCTTCATGGTTCCCACAACTCTAGTTATGGATTTTGCTACACATGTTCAGTATAGATTCAAGAATTATGAAGTAAAATAACATAACATAGCACATACACAAAGGAATTGATGAAAATGAAATTCAACTCTTGAAATAGAAATAAAAATACAAATCAAGAGCACCAAAAGTTATTTTCTCTATCTCTAAAACTACTAAAAACTATGAACTGGTACGAACTTTCTTTTTAACTTAATGAAAAATAACCTAGAAACCTATTTATAATGTCTAAAATATAAAACAAAAACTGAATAGGAAAATTGTGCCTGCACACTCCACGAACAAGTTCGCGACTCGTACTCCAATTCATGACTCGTGTGTTAGGGTTTTGTGGTCCTCAACGTAAATCTGGATATATCTTCTATGAAACCTTTCCACGGGACATGTAACATTCTATGGCCCATGAAGGGTTTTATTTGATGAAATTTCTGAACTTCTCCACTTTCTGATCCTCAGGGCACAACTGCACTCTACGACTCTTGAATAGACCTACGACTCGTCTGCATGCTCGTAGAGTCATGTTTAGAAAATTCTCCTTTTACTTGAAATTGCTATGACACCTCATCTACAGCTCGTGAACTATTTCATGACCCGTGAATGGGTCTGTGGATCACCAAAAACTGTTGCTTCAACATACTTTGCCCAAAAACTATTCCAACACTGAAATTCTACAGCACCAACACAAAAACACATCAAATTTACTAACACCGCCTTGAGAACATAAAAAATTCTATGTTTTAAGCATCAAAAGTGTTGCATTTTGTCAGTTAATCAATTAACAACCTATATATGGATAGGGAATTCAAAGGTTATGGTTTGCCTAAATAGAGTCCAGAAATCAACCATCTGGCATATGCATATGCAGATGATACAACATTGTTTTGTTCTAGAGATAGTGCTTCCACAGTTAAGATGATGAAAGTTTTGAGGAAATATGAAGAAGTCTTTGGTCAATTTATAAACAAATAAAAGAGTTTTTTCTATTTTCATGAAAAAACTCCATTGACCTTTTCCATTAGGCTGAGAAAATTTACTGGGATTAGATTGGGTGATTTTCCTTTTAATTACCTAGGCTATCCTATTTCCTATGGAAGGAAACGAATGAAGTATTTTGAAGACATTGTGAGAAAGATATCAAGGAGAATACTGACATGTAAGAATAGGTTGGTATCAGTTGAAGGTAAGTTCATTATGATTAATCATGTTCTACAATCCATGCCAATTCATCTATTATTAGTTATGAATCCTCCCAAAGGTGTAATCAGAAATTTCCACTACATATTTTCTAAATTCTTCTAGGGAAATTAAACCTTAGAAAAAAGAAAACATTGGATAGTCTGGCATGAAATATGTTACCTATAGTAGAGGGAGGTTTGTGTTTCAGATCTCTATTTTATATTAATACGTCCATGTTTACTAAATATTGGTGGAATTTTAGAACATCTATGGGGTCTCTTTGGTGTAACTATTGGCGAAACAAGTATTGCAAAGAACTGCATCCTATTTTTTTAATGAACACTACGGCATCAAAAGTGTGGGGAGTATGATTTTGACTTGAGAAGAGGTGGAACCTTACATTTGGTACTAATTAAACGCTGATACTTCAAATTTTTTGGTATGATAATTGGACTATATTTGGAGCCTCGGCTACTTTGGATGAGATACATCACTCGAGGATGATGTAGAGGTCAAAGATTTCATTATGGATAGCTCATGGAAAAGAAGTTTGTTAAAGGAGACCATATCATTAGAAATGGATGAGTATATTGTCAGTGACATCAAACGTGTCATTGATGGAAAAAATGATATAGCTTGGTGGACAAGGAGTTCCCCAAGATGATTTTGAGTCAAGGATACCTATCAAGTGCTAAGACATAAAAATGAGTAGGTATAATGGGATAAGAGCGTCACACCCCAAACCTAGGGCCTAGATGTGACACGGAGAACGAGGACCCAAAGGGAACCCAATAAAGCCTCTCAAGCATACATGGCACATCCTTGGTTTGCGGAAGCATAAATAAACAACCATCACATAGTAAATAATTTCTAAGGGAGAGTAGGATTTTGGGACTCACACTATGGGGATGTGTTAGGGAAGAGAATTAACATGAATAACATAGAAAGTAAGCCTAAGGGGTGGGTAAGAATGACTCACGCTATAGGGGTATTTAGGGACTTGAGACTTTCATCTCATCAACATAACAAACATTTATCACATAGAAGGGAATTGGGTCTAAGGGAAATCCCCAATAATATAATAAAAAATGTAATAAGAGTCAATCTTAAAATGTGTAACCCATATATCCAACAATATCGCTAGTTTCAAATGGAATGGGGGAAAAGACATATCCCGATCTCACCCTCAAAAGATAGTATCAAAAAATAGAGTAGTCTAATCAAAGAATGAAAGTGCATGTATACCATCCCCCGAAGTGGAGGATTAACCAATAGCAACCCTTCACTAAAATCACCTAGCCATGTGGAGGATAAGGATGATGGATGTGAGCTTTGGTCCCTACTTGGTTAGATAATGTAGGAAAAAGTATGTGTTAGTACGTTTGAATGTACTTTGTATGCAGGATGTAATGCAACAAGGATCATAACTCGTAAATAGAAATATGCATAATCAAATCAACGGGTATAAAATCAACATGTCAAGTATGCCAAATGCCTTAACAAAAATGCACATGAGAAGTCATCAAATCATATATCATATCATACATAGATGGAAAAGGACCATAACCAACATATAAGACCAATTGAGCTACTACTTGGAATCTCAATGTTCACTCCACACAACACATGGCATGGCTTACCTTTCTAGGGTAAACCAAACATTCACCTTATGGGAACTTCACCCTTTTCATAGAATTCTTCATAATAACCTTATGGGAACACCCTTTTCAATCAATATATCATAAGATCCTTACTGGAACACCATCATTGTTGGAATTCAATTGAACATGTATTGTACGGGAACACCACCATTTTTGTCATCCATGATACTTAATCTCTATGGATCCATTAGCTAATTGTAAACCTATGGTAGCAACATAGTTATGGGACAACAATGATTTACCAAGGTATGCTCGGTGCTAGGCCTTAATCCTAAGGAATATTTGAAATGTAACTCTTATCATAATATACAAAGCATCAAAATATCATAATTTTGTCATAGAGTAGGTCTTCAAAACCAAAGCTTCATCATATCAAATAGGGTTCATAGTTTTCATAACATTTCATATTTCAAATCATACACATTAGCCATTTCATAATTTATATCATTCATAGTTTGCATAATCTTTCCATAAAGTCATCAAAATCGTAGAAGCTTGGCCTACGTCTTTAATAAACTATTGTGGGTTTATAATCATAACTTAAAATCATGAAAATCATACGTAAATGCCATGAGAGATACAAAATAAGGCCTCTTGAGCTATATTCAAAGAACACACCAAGAACATAGTCATAGCTTAATTAGGGCATTATTAACTCCTCACATAAATCATAAATCTCACATGAAATTTCACCTCAAAATAATGCATAAGGATGGTCCATCATAAAATACCCTATAATATTTTAACATAAAATGGTTCACAAGTTCATACAACACCGGAACTTGGACATACCAAAAGAGAGAGAAAATTGTTCAGCTTAGTGGAGAGAAGGTCCCTATTAATCAAAACCCGCATACCTTAGTAATTTAATGGAAGATAATCGGATTAGGGGATGAAGGAGTAGAAACCCTAGTTTTGTTCTCTTGCTTGCAACTTGAATGAGGCTTGAGAGTGTTTTGAGACTACGAAATATTTTGGGTGGAGGAGAATGAGTGAATTAGGGTTTTATATGTTTATGAGGGGTCATTTGAGGATGGTAATACGACATTGTTTTTGTGTTAAGTAGAAGGAAAGGTCTATTTTCCCCTTTAAATATCTGGCCGGACAAGACCACGTAACCTTGTCTACGTGCCATGGTCTATTCTATGTGTCATAGATGAGATTATCGTCTGATGCCATTTCATATACTCAGAAACTCACCTCAGGACCACATTCCAAGACCAAACTTATGACCCATATCAGATTCTACGTCCTATCTGATGCATCGTAGATTAAACTTCTAAAAGCCTACAAATTTCATAGTCTGACCCTCATTCCACGAGCAAGAGTTATGGCATGTGGAAGGATCTATGGCTCGTAAAGACTTTTATACCTCAGTGGACTCCCAAACTTGAGCTAGTGGAATTTGCACTCAGGTTCCACGAGCCAAAGTGTAGGCCGTGAAAACTCTTACGGCCCTTTAGGGCCCTCGTAACCCCTGATACTTGGAAAATTTTCTATGTTTCACTTTCCCTCACACTCCCATACCTTCCAAAATATGAGGCCTTCTAATATCTCCCCCATGGGAACATTCTCCCTCAAATGTTCTAAAGGCAAGCTTTAAAGAGTAGAATGCATGCACCATATGCAAACTGCAACACATATATCGTGAAAATTCCTAAATCATGCTTTAAATAATACTTGTAATTCCAACCTCAAAGTCACATAATCATGCACAAATGACATCGAAATGACATGTAAGGAAAGAGGTTCTTGAATAAGAGACTCATTATACCTCAAAATTGACTAGAATGAAAGAGATAGGGCTATCGACTTTTCATATCCACTTCAGCTTCACAAGTTGCACTTTTGACTTGTTGGTTCCTCCAAAGGACTTTGACGGATGTGATGTCCTTGTTTCTCAAACACTTGACTTATTTATCAAGTGTTTCTACCAGAACTTCTTTGTACATCAAATTTTCCACAACATCCACCATTTCCAAAGGTACAATGGAATTTGGGTCCCCAACTCACTTCCTTAACACGGAGACATGGAAACTCCAATGGACCATGCTCATTTACTTAGGCAACACAAATTTATAAGAATCTTTAACGAATTGCCTCATGATCTGGTATGCACCCACATGCGTAGGGCTTAATTTTCCTTTCTTGCAAAAACGAACCACACCTTTCATTGGAAAAACCTTTAAATACACCCAATCATCAAGTTCAAATTCAATGTCTCTCCTCCTAGTATCGGCATAGGACTTTTATCGACTTTGGCCCACCCTCAATCTCTCTCTTATAGTTCTTTCCTTCTCCATAGCTTCCATCACCAAGTTTGAACCCAAAAAGGCCATCTTCCTCACTTCAAACCACCCAACTGGGGATTAACAACCCCTACCATAAGGGAGCCATCCCGTTGCTAGAGTGGTAGCTATTGTTATAGGTGAACTCAATGAGAAGAATATGTTCATCCCAACACTCTTTATACTCTAAGACACAAGCCCTCAACATGTCCTCAGGATTTTGAATGGTCCTTTCAGCTTGGCCATCCATTTGCGGATGAAAGTTGTATTAAGTTTGACTGTGGTACCAAGGCCCCTTTGAAAGGACCTCCAAAAGTGTGATATAAATTGAGCACCTCAATTTGAAATAATTGATAATAGGACCCCATGCAATCTCACTATCTCATGAATATACAACTTGGCATAATCCTCGACACCACAAGTAATTTTAACCGGTAGGAAGTGAGTCAACTTCATCATTCTATAAACAATAACACAAATGGAATTAAAATGCATTCTAGTCTTTGACAAACCCAACCACAAAATCCATATTGATCTCTTCCCACTTCTTAGTAGGAATGTCTATATCTTGAGCTAGGACACCTAATCTTTGATGTTTGACCTTGACTTGTCGGCAATTGTGACAACTAGCTACAATCATAGAGAAATCCCTTTTCATACCACCCCACCAATACATTTGTGTCAAATCTTTATACATCTTAGTTGAATGGGGGTGAATGGAATAAGATGAGTTATGAGCCTCCCTCAAGATCAAGTCCTTCAAGCCATCGACATCGGGCACACACAACCTACCTTTCTACCTAAGAACACCATCTCCCCCTTGGGAGAAAGCCACCACCATAGCGTCCTTAACCAATGACTTTAACTCTACCAAAGCTGGGTCGAGGTCTTGCCTGTCTTTAACCTCATACGCCAAGGAAGACTTAGAACCATTTGTAACCATCTCACCTCCCTTTTTGACCTCATTCAACCTAGTTCCAAATATTTCCAACTAGTGAACGTTTTTCACCAATTCCTTCTTTTCATCATCAATATGAGTCGTACTCCCCATGGACACTCTACTTAATATATCGGCCATAACATTTTCTTTTCTTGGATGGTAGTGTACATTCATGTCATAGACTTTATGAAACACCAACCATCTCTTTTGCCATAAATTTAGATCACTTCGAGTGAACACGTATTGGAGACTTTTGTGGCCAATGAATACTTCCACATAAACCCTATATGAGTAGTGACGCCATAGCTTCAAAGAGAACACCACGGCCGTTAACTCAAGATTATGTATAGGGTAGTTACGTTCATGCACCTCTACTTACCTAGAAGTATAGGCAATGACTTTGCCATTTTGCATTAAAAAAACACCCCAAACTGATCCTCAAAGCATCAGACTACACCACAAACCCCTCTAATTGCTCCGGTTGTGCAAAAATAAGAGTGGTAATAAGTTTTTCCTTCAACATTTAGAAGTTCCTTTCACACTCATCGGTCCACAAAAACTTGAGCTTGCTTTTGTGTCAACATTGTTGTGGGGGAATCAATGGAGGCAAAACCATTAATAAATCTCCGGTAATACAAGGCCAAGCAAAAGAATCTCTTAATATCAATCAGAGTCAAGGGCCTACGCCAATTCCTTACCACCTCTGTCTCTTTTGGATGCACCTTATTATCTTTACCCGACACCACATGGCCTAGAAATGCAACCTTTTTAAAAAATATTCACATTTTTTGAACTTAGCAAATAGTCTTTCCTCCCTCAACATTTTAAACATTATCCTCAAATGTTTCATATGCTCCGCTTCACTCCTGGAATAGATCAAAATATTGTCATTGAAAACCACCACAAATATTTCAAGGTAGGTGGTAAAGACCCTAATCATGAGATCTACAATTGGGAATATCATACTCTTTTACCCTCAATTGATGATACCCGGACCGACGATCAATCGTTGAGAATGGCTAGCCCCTTAGAGTTAATCAAATAGGTCATCTATCTCTGTAAGGGATACTTGTTTATCACAGTGACCTTATTGAGTTGTTGATAGTTGATGCACATTCTAAGAAAATTGGCTTTCTTCCTCACAAATAATAACGGCACACACCAAGGCAACTTACTAGGCTTTATGAAACCCTTTTCCAATAAATATTTCAATTGGTCTCTTAACTCCTTTAACTCTGCTAGGGCCATATGGTAGGGAGGGATGGAAATGGGTTAAGTCTCAGGGAGGAGGTCTATACTAAAATTTATCTCCCTTTCGGGAGGGACACCGAGAAGCTTATCAAGAAAGACATCAAGAAACTCTTTAACCACCAAAACGTACTCAATGAAAGGGACTTTAGACATGACATTGCTAACTCAGACGATATGATAAATGCAACCCTTAGAAATCAACCTTTGAGCCTTAAGACACGAAATGATTTTACCCTTGACCATGAGTCACGACCCTGAGAAATAAACACGTCATGAGAGCCTAATGCCTTAACAAAAATGAACATGAGAAGTTATCAAATGATATATAATATAATACATAGAAGGTAAAGGACCACAACTGACATATAAGACCAAGTGAGCTACTACTTGAAAACCCAATGTTCACTGCACACTGGAAATTGAGTGGCCTACCTTGCTAGAGTAACCAAACATTCACCTTATGGGAACTTCACCCTTTTTTGTAGAATGCTTCATAATCGCCTTATGGGAATACCACATTTTTTGGTCAACATATGATAAGATCCTTATGTGAACACCACCCATATTGGAATTCAATTGAATAAGTGCCGTATGGGAACACCACCTTTTTTGGTCATTCATGAAACTTAAGCTATATGGATCCATGTAACGATCAAAACATTTTTGAACTTCGTAATGGTTGGTCAAGGTTAGTGTTGAACTCGTCATGGTTGGATTTTGGTAGTCATGGGTTGTATTTAAGTGGCAAGATTAAAAGGAATTATTTTGGTGGAAGGTTGTAAGGCTGGTTAGGAAACATTGACTTTGAAAAGACATATATTTTCGTATGAGATGAACTGTGTGGGACATTATCTATCAAATCAAATATCTTTGAGTTATCTTTGCAACGCAATTGGTTTCACACGATTCAGAGTTTGGATGTAAAAGTGGTGGCCCATACAGTGCGACTGCCCGTATTCAGAAGTATGTTGGAAAAAGGATCCGGAATGGAGTCAAAGTGAGGGACCACTGTCACGACTTGGAAGTGGGGCCTAAATGTGACATGGAGAAGGAGAACCCAAAAGTCCTCGATAATCCATCATATCATCATTACTCACATCATTGGATCGGAAGCGCGGGCAAGTAAACACATAGCGCATAATTCTAGGAGAAGCAGGGCTTTGGACTCAAGCTATGGGGATGTTGCCGGGAATGGGATGAACATGAATAACATAGCACATAACAAGTATTTTTAAGGGGCGGTTAAGTAGGACTCAAGCTATGGGGGCATACCGGGTTAGAGGAATTTCAACATAAGCACATTTCCAACATTCATAAGTCCAAACATAGTCATAAGAATAATCGAAACATCATTCTTATAGCAAAAACTCAATAGTCATAACATCTCATAAAAACATAATACAACATGCAAGAGTCTGACATGTCCAACATAGCCTCTGTATAAGATAGAGCGGGGCCTCAAAATAATCCAGGCTCACCCATAATTCATAAAGTTAGAAAGTAGAATAATACAAGGAAGAGGAAAACAGATATTGCCCTTGAACAAAAGGTCTCACAAAAAGTAAAAGCTTCAAGGATGTCACTCGTCGTTCAACGGTAGATAGAGGTCATCACCGGTACCTACATGGTTAAAACATGTAAAAAAAGAGTATGGGTTAGAACAATAAAGCACTAAGTATGCGGGCATGCAAATGCATATGCACATGAACCTATAGACAACCTAGATGGCAAGGGCACATACATAGAAAGAGAATATAAGGCAGAATAGTATATTAATATGCCATGATAACCATGATGCATGAAATTCCATAATGCTTATAGTATAAAGGGGATGGAACCATAACCGACATCACAACTAATGTGAGCTATAACATGAACTTGCCCGATGAGGCCTCCCATTGGATCGAAGAAGATTACTTGCCAAAGGTAATCTATACCACACCTTATGTGCCTCCCATTTCGGTGTGATGGCCACCTTCCTTACGACACGGTCATTTCAAAAGGCTTTACATAACATAGCATATCATATCAAAGCATACCTTACAGGCCTCCCATTTCGGTAGCATACCTACATTGGCACATAGTTTCGGGAAAGGAGTGGGACCCTTGGGGATAGCCTACTTACTACTCCAATCCTTCTCGGTACTAAGTCATCATCCCACAAGAATACGTATACATATACATGCTTTAAAATTGAAGCTTGACACTTGAACATCAAACCATGCATACTTGGGCTTTCAAGCCAAATCACTTTCATTACTCTTATGCATACTTAACAAGAGCCAATTATATTTCATAACCATGCTTCATTGGACTAAAAAGCCAACTACACTTTTATTTCAAACTTTATGCATAAGCGTAGCTCCATACTTCTCATATCTTATCATATCATATTGGTGTAAACACCCATGTTGCTCAAAGATCCATATCAAGAGACTATGTGATCACAAGACTTAACATATCATATCATAGCATGAGGGCCATGCCCTTAACAGGAACTTCATCTTAACCACGCTTCAATGCTTATGCCATGAATGAGGAATCAAGAGCATGGGTAATGAAGGATTCAAACTTTAAATCATAATTCAATAGGTAATTCAACATTATTCATGATGAAATATCAATTCAAAACATAATTCATATTAAACCATTAAAGGGACATGCACATTGATACTTCAAGAATTTCTATGCATTTTATAAAATTCAAACTTAAATCATCATTAAATCACCTAATTTCTATAGCCCACAACTCAATGCATTGAAATACATCAAAATTTAAAGAACCCATAATTAAAGGAATATTAAATTCATAATTTAAAGAGGAGGGTTCTTGGTTCTTCATGGATGAAAGGGGATCCATGAATCAAACCCACATACCTAGAGATTAGCCAAGGGAATTGAATGAATTTGCAAGAAAGTTGATCTTCCCAAATTCTTCAAGCTTTCATCAATGGAGGTCAAGAGGATAGAGAGAATTTTTATGAGGATTGAAGAGTGTTAGAATGGATGAAAGGGGATTAAGGTTTGATTTAGGGGGTGTTAGGAGACCTTAGAAAGGCTAATAGGGGCATAGGATCTAATTAAATTATGAATTAAACATAAATGAAATGGACTAGACCACTGAAAACAGGGCCTCACGAAGGACCCCGAGGTGTCGTCCAGAGGCTCACGGACAATGAGCCTGTCCGTGAGACCTCGCTTGGTCTCGTCTTCAGCTTGAACTTTCGGGGGACTTTTGGACCAATCCACGAGGGGCCTCACGGACCGTGTAGCTGCCCAAAGACCGTGTAGCTGCCCACGGACCGTGTACTTTTCTATGGAGCATCACTTTGTCTGGATTCCAACCCCGAACCTTGGCAACATCTTTGGATAACCCCACGGGACCCTTCACGAGACCCTTCACGGGCCGTAAAGGGTCACACAGACCGTGAAGTGGTCCGTGGGACCACATTTGGTCTATGGCTTGGCCCCAAACCCCTAGGAGCACACTGGACCTACCCAAAAGCGCCGCCACGGACCGTGGACCACGAAACGGTCCATGGTCCCACCCTTAGACCCCATTCTGGAACCCTTTTCTAGCATACTTCAAATTACGGGCAGTCTCACTACAAGGGTCAGTTTCACATCCGAACTCCGAATTAAGTGAAACTAGTTTCATTGCGAAGATAACTCAAAGAGATTCGATTTGATATACAGTAGCCCACATATTTCACCCCGTACCATAAGATATAGCTTCTCAAAGTCAGTGCAGCCTAAACGGCCTTACAACTTTCCACCAAAGCGATTCTCTTGAATCTAGCAACTTAAATATAACCCATGGCTACCAAAATTCAACCATGAAAAGTTAAATACTAACTTTGACCAACCATTATGAAGTTTGAAAATTTTCAGGTCGTTACATCATCTCCCCCTTGGAAACATTCGTCCTCGAATGAGCTAAAACTACGGCTGGAGGACAATAACCAAACGAGAGACAGTTTAATCACAACTCATATGGATCATGCATCATTTCAAAAGTCTTTCAAAACTCATATAGAAACATCATTTAAAATATTTTCGTGCTCATGTATGCATGCAATTTCATGAAACTCAAGAATTTAAACAATTAGGACCTTAAAAGGATTGGACCTAGTACCTTAGGCTTGAGTAGATTAGAAGAGATTGGGATATCGCTCTATCATGTCCAAATCCACTTCCTACGTTGCACTCTCCACATCTTGGTTCCTTCGAAGCACCTTGACCGAAGCTACATCATTGTTGTGAAGCCTCTTCACTTTCCTATCCAAAATTTCAATCGGAACCTCTTCATAGGTCAAATTGTCCTCAACCGTCACACCCTCCAAAGGTGTAATTTCATTAGGATCACCAACCAACTTCCTCAACATGGACACATGGAATACCGGATGAATGGAGCTCATGTCCAAAGGCAAATCCAGCCTATAAGCCACATTGCCAACCCGCTTCACAATATCATAAGCTCCGATATACCGGGGGCTCAACTTGCCCGTTTTTAAAAAACTCATGATGCCTTTCATGGGGGACACTCTCAAATACACCCAATCACCAACATGAAATTCAAGATCCCTCTTCCTAACATCCGAAGAAAACTTTTATCGACTTTGATCCATCTTCAATCTCTCCCTAATCAACTTCACTTTTTTAATGGCCTCAACAACCAAATCTGGGCCTAACAAGGCCGCCTCGCCTATTTCAAACCAACCAACCGGAGATCTACATCTCCTACCATACAAAGCTTCAAATAGAGCAATACTAATGCAAGCATGAAAGTTATTATTGTAGGCAAATTCAATGAGCGATAGATGATCATCCCAATTTCCCTTGAATTCCAACACACTAGCCCTTAACATATTCCAAGGTTTGAATTGTTCATCCGGCTTGCCCATCGGTTTGAGAATGAAACGCGGTGCTCAACTTGACCTTAGTACCTAGTCCCTTTTGAAAAGTTTTCCAAAAATGAGAAGTAAATTGGGTACCATGATCTGATATAATAGACCTCGGTATACCATGCAATCTTACCAACTTCCGAATGTACACCTTAGAATACTCCTCGACACTATAGGTAGTCCTAACCAGTAAGAAGTGATCCAACTTGGTCATCCTATCAACCACAACCTATATGGAATTGGATTGTCTCTGAGTACGGGGTGACCCAACCATAAAATCCATGTTCATATCTTCCCACTTCCAAGTAGCAATTTTAATATCTTGTGTTAAACCATCGGACGTTTGATGTTCCACTTTTACTTGTTGGAAATTAGGACATTCCAACACAAACTTGGCTATATCCCTCTTCATACCATGCAACCAATATAACTCTCTCAAATCTTGATGCATTTTGGTAGATCCCGGATGAATAGAATATTAAGAATTATAAGCCTCTTTCATGATAATCTCCCTTAAGCCATCAACATCCAGAACACACAAATGGTCTTGGTACCATAACACACCATCTCCCCCTTGGGAGAAAACGTCAATCTTTCCATCGACAACCAACTTTTAAAACTCTATCAAGGAAGGATCTAGGTCTTGTTTCTTCTAAACCTCAACTACCAAGGAAGACTCGGATCCACCTTGAACAAGAATTTCACCATTGTCGGATCCGGCGAACCTCACACCCAACTTATTCAATCAGTGCATATCTTTCACTATGTCCTTCTTCCTCACAAAAAACACAGGAGCACCCGAAAGTGAGATTGTCATGACCCGGAAAGGGGGCCTAGATGTGACATGGCGAAAAAGGACCCGAAGACCCTCGATCAAGACATCATAGCATCATTACATACATCATTGATTCGGAAACGCGGAAGCTATAGCATGTAGCACATAAGCTCTAAGGATTTAGGGGCTTGGGACTCAAGCTATGGGGACAATTCGGGAATGGGAGAAACATGCTTGCATATAGCATATAGTTATACATCATATATACGTTCAAGCCATTATCATAACATGAGAACTTAATTATGACACATGCCAAGTAACATCAGATATGTATATATATAAACAAGATCCCATCATACAAGTTAAACGTAAAAGAGTGAATATTTTTCCAAACATGCCTCTACATAGAAGAGCGGGGCCTCGACAAGCTTTGAGGCTCACCATCAAGTCTAGAAAGTAAATACATAGAAATCAAAGGTAGATAGATTGTGGCTATTTCCCTAGAACAATAGGGCTCACCACTAACAAGTCGTCAAAATCTAATCAAGCGTCATCCGGGAGAATGTAGAAATCACCCTCGTCCCCTACATGGTAAGAACATGTAGAAAAGAATATGGGTTTGCAAAATTAAGCATTAAGTATGCAGGCATGCAATGAATATGACATGTGTAGCATGACCAACCAACATGACAAGGGGACAATTTATGAAAGGATTGCACGTAGCCAAAGAGTAGTATAACAATATGCTATACCATGATGTATGAAAATGCAAATCCTATGTTCATATATAGCGGGGATGTAACCTCAACTGACAACATAAGTGATCCGAACGAGCCACTACTTGGATCCGATCTACTTGCTAAGTAGAGCCCATGACACCCTTAAATAAGGGATAAAACATGACATGAAATCCCTTTCAGAGATTTATATACCCATGGTGGCACATGATTTGACGGAATAGGCGGGGACTCTAAGTGCCCCATTGGCCACCTACTCCCTCGGTACTAAGTCTCATCCCATGAGAATACGTACATATACATATTCATGCTTCATGTAAAACAAGAGACAACATCCTTTGGAAATCATGCAACATTAGTCATGTCAAAACATTTGTCAAGAATCATGTACATGGTTAGGCCATAGGCCTCATGAGTTTCAACAAAACATGTCATGAACATTCATGTAAATGCAAGGGAGTAGCTCATCTACATGGGCTTGCAAGAAAGCATCAAAACATGTTAATGCAAAGCACCCATTATGCTCAAAGAGCCATGGCATGGTACATTGTGATCACAAGTCATAAACATTATATGAACATGAGTTTCAAATCAAGAGTTTCCATCATGGGTTCCATAGTAACAAAACATGAACATTCCATGAATAAGATACAAGAACATGGGTAATGGAATCAAGACATTATTTAACTAATTGAAAGATATTTGATCATAAAACATGTAGAAATCCATGAATAAGCCATAATGCAAGTTACCCATGCTTAGTTAAATCATGAAATTGA
>JBCEWC010003508.1:0-30053 GCA_038996855.1 Solanum aculeatissimum
ACTATGATGGCTTGATCGAGAGCCTTCGGGTTCTTCTTCGCCATGTCACACCTAGACCCCCTAACCGGGTCATGACAAATGATGTTCATGTTTATATGCATTAAAGGTGTGCTAATAAATCTATATTAATTTTAATGGATACTAATCGTTCTAGGATAAAGCTTAAAGGGTGAGGTAAAATGATAGGTTTGCACTATGCTAAGATAGAGCCTATAGGGTTAGGATCTAGTCTACCTTGTAAAAGTATACTCCTCATTCATTTTTGTAGAGGGAACATCAAGATTCCATGTAATAGTCTGCATGGTCTTATTGCTAGTCTTATTATGAGGATTATGAAGGACTCCGATGATGTTTTCACTCATGGTTGTTAAACTTGCATTGCTCATACATATTATGTCCTTATTGTATTGATTATGATTATCCATATTGATATTATGTTATGATGATCCTTGATGCATAACATACCTACTTACTTAGTACATTCCATGCAACAACCCATATGAAGATGATAAGTCCCACATCCACAAAACATATGAGAGATATTGTGTATATAAGTAAGTAGGCCTTATCTACAAGTGAAATTTTAAAGTCACGCATGCCTAGTCTCAAAGAAGACAATATCACTAGCAGGCTGGGTCATTACAGATTATATTTGAGGCACTCCTGTGTATGCCTTATCGATGTGGGTCAGAGGTCAATTGAGTTTAGGTTAATCCCAGTGAGGTAAGGCAAACCTCAATACTCTAGGATAATCCCATTTGGTGTAGTAAACTATAACGATCACAGATTTTTGAACTTTGTAGTGGTTGGTTAAGGTCTATTGGAACCTATTTTGGTTTGTTGGTGAACATCATGGGTTTTACTTATGTGGTCATGTCAAAAGGAATCGTGTTGGTTAAGTTTTCTTGAAGATTTGTGGAGTGTAATGAATTTGAATGACTATATATTTTCATACAAGATGCACTGTGTGGACTATAACCTACCAAAACAAATATCATTGAGTTATCTTCCACATGCAATTGGTTTCCCTAGAATCAGAGTTTGTATGTGGAAGTTATGATCATTACGTTGAGACTGTTTGTGCCCGAAATCGTTCTGGAAAGGGAGGGCCATAGTTTGCTATGACAGGGCCACATGGAAGGGACCACAGACTGTATGGGGGTTCATGACCCATGAGCCCATTCGTGGGTTGATCCAGAAAGTGGGCTAGGCGATGGACCTGGGCCTCAAATAAAGTGAGGCTCCACAGACCATTTCACGGTCCGTGTGATGCCTCATGGTTAGTGAGGGCACCCGTGGAGTGGTCCATAGAGTTATTTGGACCCCAAGCCAAGATATCAAACCAAGTGAGGTGACACAGAACAGTTCACGGTCTGTGTGATGTCCCACGGCCCGTGAGCCAGTACGTGAAGTGGTCCAAAAAGTTTCCAAGGTTTGGAAGCCAGGCCGTGACCAAGTCTATCAACACGGTCGAGTTCACAGACCATGGACTGTTGCACGGTCCGTGTAGATGTTCTATGACTCCATTTCCCAGTTATTTTCTACGTTTCATTAATGGTGTAATTGAAATTTTAATTGATCTTAGCGCCGTTTTACTCCTTTTAAACTCTCCTAAAACCCCTAAATTGAACCCTAATTTCCCTAATTCATTTAATCTCTTGAAACTCTCCATACTATTCTCTCAATTTTCTCTCAACCTCCATTGAAGACAAACTTGGAAACTTGGGGAAATTGGATTCTTCTTCTGATTTTTCTTATTCTTCTTGATTAATTAAAGGCCTGTGGGATTAATTCATGGTTATTCTTTCAACCATGAAGACCCAAAACTTCCATTTTCAATTTTGATGAATTTTGACTTTCAGTAAAATTGGGTCTTTTAATTTATGAATATTTTGCTTCAATTAAGGTATGGGCTGTATTAATTTATTGATTTCAAAGTAAATGGAACCCCTTATTGATGATTTCCATTAATTTTATGATGTTTCAAAATGCATGTCCCTTTAGTTTGTCAATTCATGTATGGGTATTAATGATTTTATTTTGAATTGATGATTTCACTATGCTTTGGATATTAATTTCTTGTATCGATGATTTAAATGATGATATCCCATACCCATTCTACTCTTGATCATCCATGCATTGCATTCATGAGCATGAAAGATTTGTTATGATCAAACTCTTGGCCCTCATGTTATGATATGTTATGGGGAATGACTAAATGTGATCACATAAAGTCTATGTTATGGCTCCTTGAGCAATTATGAGTGTTTACATAATTATGATATGATATGTTATGATGATACATGATATGATATGCTATGTAGATGAGCTACTCCTATTGTATTGGTCTTGAAAAATGACTTTTGGAAACTCTTGTTGGCTTTGAGCCTTATTATGGAAAGACTTGAATTATGATTTGGCTTATAGCCATTTATGCATTTTTTGTCATGACCCGAAGGTAGGGCCTAGATGTGACATGGAAAAGGAGAACTCGAGAGTCCTCGATCAAGCCATCATAACATTATCACACACATCATTGGTTCAAAAGCATAAATATTAATACAAATAACTTGTAAGTCTAGGGGATTCCAGAGCTTTGGACTCAAGCTATAGGGATGTAGCCGGAAATGGGATAAGCATATAGCAATTACATTCTAAGGGGCGGGTAAGTATGACTCAAGCTATGAGGGAAAACAGGGTTAGAGAATTTCCACATAAGTACATTCCTAATCCAATCATATCATAATAGCATGACAAGAATGAAAGCATAACATAAGATACCATCACCTAACATAGACAACCATATCATTACAAGTATCACATGGTATAACGTACAATAGAGTTCGATATGTCTAACAATGCCTCTACATAAGATAAGATGGGGCCTCGACATATCCCGGGCACACCCTCACGTTATGAAGTAAAAAAACTTAAAGTAAAGGGAAAGGTAGATGAAAGTGGGTGTTTCCCTTGGAGTATATGGCTCACCACGAGTAATATCTTCAAGAATCTCGATTAGTCATCTGGAGGGGGATGAAAGTCACCTCCGGTCCCTACATAGTTAGAGAATGCAGACAAAGAGTATGGGTTAGCACATATTAACGGACTAAGTATGCGGGCAAGCAATGCATATGAAAATGAGCCTACAACCAAACTAGATGACAAGGGCACAAACATAGAAAGAGAATATGGGAAAGGATAGTATATCAATATGCCATGAAATCCATGATGCATGAAATGCCATAATGCTTATAGTATTAGGCATATGACCATAACCGACATCCAAACTCATGTGAGCTACAATATGAACTAGCCCGATGAGGCCTCCTATCAGATGAGAGAAGATTACTTGCCAAAGGTAAACTACACACACCTTACGACCCATTCATTTCAGGGTGATGGCCACCTTTATTACGATCCAGTATTTTCGAAAGGATTTTCATAAGATATCATATCATATCATAGCATACCTTACTGGCGACCTATTTTGGTTGCTTAACCTATGTTGGAACATAGTTGAGGGAACGGAGTGGGACCCTTGGGGATAACCCACTTACTACTCCAATCCCACTCGGTGCTAAGTAGTCATCCCACAAGAATACATGTACATATACATGTCTTTAAAATGGAATGAAAACACTTGAAATCATAATAATGCATATTTAGGCTTAAAGGACAAATCACTTGCTTTACTTTCATGCATATGTGACTAACGAGTCAAACATATTGCATAATCATACTTTATTGGGCTAAAAAGCCAAATACATTTTCATGTCAAACTTCATGCATAGGAGTAGCTCCATACTTGTCATGCATAGATTAAAGAATAATGGTACATGCATACTTGTACCTTTCTTGAATCAAAGGAATTCATCAATTGGGGGCCTTGTTCATCTTAAAATCATTAAATAAGAACAACACGCACTTTAATTTCACTAAATCATTCTTAATTTAAAAGACCCATTTCAAAAAAAATCATAATTTATCAAAATTTGAGAAAAAGATTTTATGTCTTCATGGTTGAAAGAGAAACCATTACTTAATCCCACACACCTTGAATTTAACAAGAAGTTTGAGAAGTTTCTGATGGAGAATTGAGTATCCCTCAATTTCAAGGTTGGTCTTCAATGGTGGATGAGAGAAAATTAAGAGAATTTGGGATATGAATTGAGAGCTTGAATGAATTAAAATGAATTAGGGTTTAATTTAGGGGTTTTAGTAGGGTTTAGAAAGGCTAAAACGGTCCTAGGGATAATTAAAATTACCATTTAACCATTAATGAAATAGAGAAGCTTACTGAAACAATCGCTGACAAAAGCACCCACACGATCTGTGTAATGGCTCACGGACTGTGACATGCCTTGGCTTGGAATATTGGAAGACTTTCTAGATCACCCCACGACAGGACTCGCGGTCTGTGAAGCTGCACACGGACCGTACACTGGTGCGTGGAGAGTTACTTGGCTCGGAGTCCTGGCCTTGGATTCTAGACAGTCTCTGGACCACTCCACGAAGGCCTTCATGGATCATGAGGCATCACACGGTTCTTGAGGTGGTCTGTGGAGGCTTAATTGGTTTCGTACCTTGGTCCATCTCCTAGCCCACTATCTGGATCAACCCACGGACGGGCTCATGGGTCGTGAACCCCCACATATAAATGGCCATAACTTCCACATAGAATGTCTGATTTGAGTGAACCCAATTGCGTTGCGAAGGTAACTTGAAGAGCTTCGTTTTGATAAGTTATAGTACACAAAACTCATCTTGTACCAAGAGATATGGACATTAAAAGTCAGTACTCTCCACAAAATGTCAAGCAAATTTAATCAACGTGATTCTATGGACATTATCATGTAAGTAAGACCCATGACGGTCACTAGCAAGCCATAACAAGTTCTATTAGACCTTAATCAACTAGTACGAAGTTCAAAAATTCAAGGTCGTTACATCATCTCTCCTTGGAAACATTTGTCCTCAATAAAGCTAGACCACGACTTATGGAAGTCAATCAAGCAAGAATTATTTTAGTCATAACTTATAGTGAAACATGCATCATTTAAAATCCATCTAAAACATCATGTGAAAACATCATTTAAATCATTTTCGTGCTCATGTATGCATTTTATGTCATGAAACTCAAGAATTAATGAATCAGGACCATTCGAAAGGATAGAACCTAGTACCTTAGGCTTCAGTAGATTGGAAAAGATAGGAGTATCACTCTGTCATGTCCAACTCCGCTTCCCATGTAGCACTCTCCACATGTTTGTTTATCCAAAGCACCTTAACCGAAGCCACCTCCTTATTATGAAGCCGCTTCACTTGCCTATCACAAAATTTGACTAGTACCACTTCATACATCAAATTCTCCTCAACCGTCACACCTCCAAAGGTGCAATTTCCATAGGATCACCTACCAATTTCCTCAACATCGAAACATGGAACACATGATTAATAGAGCTCAACTCCGGAGGAGATTCTAACCTATAAACCACATTAACAACCGGCTCAACAATCTCATATGGACCGATGTACCGAGGGTTCAACTTGCCCGTTTTGCCAAAACGCATGACGCCTTTCATAGGAAATACCTTCACATAAACCCAATCACTAATGTGGAATTAGAGATCCCTCTTCCTAACATCCGAATAAGACTTTTGTCGACTCTGAGCCGTCTTCAATCTCTCCCTAATCAACCTAACTTTTTCTATGGCCTCAATAACCAAGTCAAGGACTAACAACGCGCCTCACCTATCTTGAACCAACCCACCGAGGATCTACACCTTCTACCATAAAAAGACTCAAACAAGGCCATGCCAATTCTAGCATAGAAACTATTATTATTGGAAAACTCAATAAGTAGTAGATGATCATCCCAATTTCCCTTGAACTCTAACACACATGCTCTCAACATGTCCTCCAAGGTTTGAATTTTCCTCTCGGCTTGTCCACTGGATTGGGGATAGAAGGCGATGCTCAATTTGATCTTAGTACCATGTCCCTTTTGAAATGACCTCCAAAAGTGAGAAGTAAATTGAGTGCCACGATCCGATATAATTGACCCTGGAATACCATGCAATATTACCAACTCCCGGATATACATTTTAACATATTTTTCGGCACTATAAGTAATCTTGACCGGTAAGAAATGAGCCAACTTAGTCATCCGATCAAGAACAACCCATATCGAGTCAAATTGTTTACGAGTACGAGGCAACCAACCTATGAAGTCCATATTAACATCCTCCCACTTCCAAGTTGGAATCTTAATATCTTGGGCTAGGCCACCAGTCCTTTGATGTTCAACTTTAACATGTTGGCAATTCTGACACTCCAACATAAATTTGGTTATTTGTTTCTTCATTCTATGCAACCAAAATGACTCTCTCAAATCTCGATGCATCTTAGCAGATCTTGGATGAATAGAATATTTGGAATTATGATCTTCACTCATGATAATCTCCTTTAGGCCATCAACATCCAGAACACATAATCGACTTTGGTACCATAGCACACCATCTACCCCTCAGGACAAAACCCTCAATATTTCCTTTGTTAACCAATTTCTTTAACTCCATCAAGGAAGGATCTACGTCTTGCTTTGCCTTAATATCCATCACGACTAAAGACTCAGATCCTCCATGAACAAAAATATCACCATTTCTTGAGTGGGCCAATCTAACACCCAATCTAGCCAACTGGTGCACATCCTTCACTATCTCCTTCTTCCTCTCATCCACATGCGACACACTTCCCATTAATAGCCTACTAAGGGCATCCCCCACAATATTCGCCTTTCCAGGATGATAAAGAACACTCATGTCATAATCCTTGAGGAGTTCCAACCATCTCCTTTGTCTCAAGTTAAGATCCTTTTGGGTGAACACATATTGAAAACACTTATGATCGGTGAAAACATCCATATGAACCCCATATAGATAATATCTCCAAATCTTTAGAGCAAACACCACCACTTCCAATTCAAGATCATGGGTTGGACAATTTTTCTCATGCATCTTCAATTGCCAAGAAGCATAAGCTATTACTTTACCATTTTGTATAAGCACACAACCCAACCCAATTCGTGAAGCATCACAATACACCACAAACCCCTCTAACCCATTGGGCAAGGTCAAAATAGGAGCTGATATGAGCCGATCATTCAAAGTCTAAAAACTATTCTCGCACTAACTTCACCACACAAACTTAGCATTCTTTTAGGTAAATTTAGTCAATGGGGACGAAATGAAAGAATATCCTTCAATAAACCTCTGATAATAAATGGTCAATCCAAGGAAACTTCAAATATATAAGGTGTCAACGGTCTAGGCCAATTTTTCACTGCTTTAGCTTTCTTAGGATCAACCTTAATGCCATCACCTGATACTACATGAGAAAGAAATGTAACTTCTCCAAATAAAAATTCCCACTTGCTAAACTTTGCAAATAATTTCTTCTCCCTCAAAGTTTGAATCACCAATTTCAAGTGATTCATATGCTCTCACTCACTCTGGGAGTAAATTAGGATGTCATCGATGAAGACCACCACAAAATTGCCAAGAAATGATTTGAACACCCAATTCATGAGATACATAAACACTACCGGAGCATTGGTCAAACCAAACGACATCACCACAAATTCAAAATGCCTATAATGGGTCCAAAAGTCCATCTTGGGAATGTCTCACTCCCTTACCTTTATCTGTTGGTAACCCGAACGAAGGTCTATTTTAGAGAAATGATAAGATTCTTGAAGTTGATCAAACAAATCATTGATTCGGGGAAATGGATACCTATTCTTAATGGTCATCTTATTTAATTGTTGATATTCAATGCATATTTGGAATGAACCATCTTTCTTCCTCACAAACAACACGAGAGTACCCCAAGGTAAATGTTCTGTCTTATGTAACCCTTCTCAATCAAATCTTTCAACTGATCCTTCCAGTCCATTAGTTCGTCTAGATCCATACAATATGGACGAATGGAAATAGGTTTAGCATCCATAATTAGATCTAGGCTAAAGTCCACTTCTCTATCGGGAGGGATGCTGGGCAAATCTTTGATAAATACATCGGGGAATTCATTAACCTCCGGAACCTATTCAAGTGTCGGTGACTCACCCTCCATTTCTCTAACCCTTACAATATGATATATACACCCCTTACATATCATCATTTGGGCTTTAACGTAGGAAACAAACCAACCCCTAACCACAGAATCACTATCCTTCAATTCCAACACGGGCTCATTAGGAACTTGAAACTTCACTTGGTTGGTCCAACAATCAACTAAGGCATATGACACATGCAACCAATCTATCCCAAGAATAACATCAAATTCATACATCTCAAGCTCTACAAGATCAATGGGGAAAACTTTATGCAACATAGAAATAGGACAACCCCGATACACTTTCCTGGTAATAATAGACTCACCCACGGGGTTATACACCAAATAATGTTCCCTTAAAGTTTTAGGGCTCAAACCAAATTTAACAGCCAACAGAGGAGTCACAAAAGATAAATTTACACCTAGATCAAGTAAAGCATAAACATCAAAGTGAAAACCTCTCAACATACCAGTCACGATGTCTGGAGCTTCCTCCACCTCCTTTCGGGCATAAAGAGCATAGAACCTGTTATTCATGAGAGCACCAACAATTTGAGCCTTTGGATGACCTTGACCACCGGAGGCCGCTGGATCTTTCTTTGCACCCCTTGGACAATAAAAAATCTTGTGGTCCAAAACTCTACACCCAAAGCAAGCACCCGGAGCACTCCTACAATCACCTATATGGTTCTTCCTATACTGGTCATAACGATGAATTCGTGGACCACCCCCAACATGTAACTTAGGAGGAGCAACCCTTGGGTTAGCAAATCTCACATTCGAACCTTGACATTTTGGGAATCGACCAAATCTACCACCACTCTTAGAGTTTGAGAACCCACCATCATACCGGGCTCTTTTAGAGTCGTTCACCCTTTGGTCCTTGAGCTTCTCACCCTCGATCTGTTCTGCATAGGTCATGAGCAAAGAAATATCCATGTCCCTAATGAGCATAGCAGTACGACATTCCTTCACTACCAAGTTATAAAGACCCGAAATGAACTTGTGCATTCTTGCACAGGTATCAGCTACTAGCATAAGAGTATACTTTGAAAACTTAGTGAATTCGAGGGAATAGACCCTCACAGTCATGCTACCTTGTCGAACATTAATAAACTCAGTCATCTTTACTTACCAAAATTGAAGAGGGAAGATACAGTCCAAAAAAGCCATCTTGAACTCTTCCCAATCAACCATAATATCTTCAGTCCTTTCCACTAACCACAGATTGTACCACACTTGAGCCATATCCTTAAACTGATACTCAGCTAACTCAGCCCTCTCCTCAGAATTGACACCCATAATAGTCAACACCTTTGTGAGCTCATCAATGAATTCTTGGGCATCCTCATCAACATTCGGACCAAAGAACTCTAGAGGATTCATCCGGGTGAAGTCCCTCACCCTAGAAGCTAGAGTGACACAATTTGTGGGATTTGTAGGCCGGAATTCGTTACCCACCACTTGAGCCAACATAGACACCACATTCTTAAATTCCGCATGAGTCACTTGTTCCTCCACAGGCTCATGAGGGGCTTGTTCCTCATAGAAAAGAGTCTTTCTGGGAATGGGAACTCTTCTGGGAGGCATCTTCTGAAAGAGCAACAAGAACACCCTATTTTAGAAAATCATTCATAAAAGCTCACAGCATGACATAAGGGCCAATTAAGTGAGAAAAATTTCTAAAACATCATCACAGCCTCTCACTTATAGGTACGACGCGCATAACACCCTTGAAAATGACTCTAATTGATGTGGCATGTTAGACTCCGATGATTATTTGCAAACCTAGGGTTCTGATACTATCTTTCTCATGAGTCGAAGGTAGGTCTTAGATGTGACATGGAAAAGGAGAACTCGAAAGTCCTCGATCAAGCCATCATAGCATCATCACACACATCATCGATCTGGTAGCCCAATATTAAACAAATAGCACGTAAGTATAGGGGATTCTGGGGCTTTGGACTCAAGAAATAGGGATGTTGCCAGGAATAGGATAAGCATTAATCACATAGCACATAGGAATTACGTTCTAAGGGGTGGGTAAGTATGACTCAAGCTATGGGTATAAGCAGGGTTAGGGACATTTCACATAAGCACATTCTCCATCCAATCATATCAAAATAACATAAGCAGAATGAAAACATAACATAATATACCATCATTTAGCATAGATAATCATATCATTACATGTATCACATGGTATAACGTACAATATAGTTTGATATGTCCAACAATGCCTCTACATAAGATAAGACGGAGCCTCGACATATCCCGGGCTCACCCTCAAGTCTTGTAGTAAAAGAACACAAAGTAAAGGCAAAGGTAGATGAATGTTGGTGTTGCCATGGAGTATAAGGCTCACCACAAGTAATATCTTCAAGAATCTCAATTAGCCATCTAGCGGGGGATGAAAGTCACCTCCGACCCTACATGGTTAGAGAATGTAGACAAAGAGTATGGGTTAGCACATTTAATGCACTACGTATTCAGGCATGCAATGCATACGAACATGAGCCTACAACCAAACTAGATGACAAGGGCACATACACAAAAGGAGATTATTGGAAAGGATAGTGTATCAATATTACATTAAAAATCCATTATCCATGAAATATAATAATGCTTATAGTATAGGGGATGTGACCATAACCAACATCCAAACTCATGTGAGCTATATCATGAACTTGTCCGATGAGGCCTCCCATCAGATAAGAAAAGACTACTTGTAAAAGGTAACCTACACCACACCTTACGACCCGGTCATTTCGGTGTGATGGACACCTTCCTTACAACCCGATCATTTCGAAAGGATTTACATAACATATCATATCATATCATACCTTACATACCACCCATTTTGGTTGCTTAACTTGTGTTGGCACATAGTTGAGGGAATTGAGTGGGAACCTTGGGGATAGCCCACTTATTACTCCAATCCCACTCAGTGCTAAGTCGTCATCAAATGGAACAAAAACACTTGACATCATAATCATACATATTTAGGCTTAAAGTTCAAATCACTTACTTTACTTTTATTCATACGTGACTAACGAGTCAAACACATTTCATAATTATACTTCATTAGGCTAAAAAGCCAAATACATTTTTATGTCAAACTTCATGCATAGGAGTAGCTCCATACTTTTCATATCATATCATATTAATGTAAACACCCATAGTTGCTCAAGGTTCCATATCATAGACATTATGTAATCACATTCTTTTCATAAACCATACTTGTTAAAAATCATAGTCATAAAACTATTTAGGACTTAGCCCACATCATATCCTTCATGAAAACCATGTTCACGCATGCAAATGCCATGATTAATGATGAGAATTGCATGGGTAATAGAATTCATAAATTAAATCCAAATCAAGAGAATCCATAAGAAATTCAAAGTTAAATCAATAATTAAACCTCAATTTAATATTACCCATGCATAAATTAAAGAATCAGAGGACATGCATACTTGTACCCTTCTTGAATAAAAGGAATTCATCAATTGGGGGCCTAGTTCATCTTAAAATTATTAAATAACAACAGCCCACACTTTAATTTCACTAAATCATTCTTAATTTATAAGACCCATTTCAAGAAAAATGATAATTTATTAAAATTTAAGAAAAAGGTTTTGGGTCTTCATGGTTGAAAGAGAAACCATGAATCAATCCCACATACCTTGAATTTAACAAGAAGATTGAGAAGATTCTTATGGAGACTTGAGTTTCCCCCAATTTCAAGCTTGGTCTTCAATGGTGGATGAGAGAAAATTAAGAGAATTTGGGAGATGAATTGAGAGCTTGAACGAATTAAAATGAATTAGGGTTCAATTTAGGGGTTTTAGGAGGGTTTAGAAAGGCTAAAATAAACCAAGGGTTAATTAAAATTACCATTTAACCATTAATGAAATAGAGAACATAACTGAAACTGTCACTGATAGATATACCCACACGGTCTGTGTAGTGGCTCATGGACCGTGAGCCCTACTGTGTGGCATGACTTGGCTTGGAATCTTGGAAGACTTTTTGGATCACCTAATGATAGGACTCACAGTTCATGAAGCTGCACACAGAATGTACACTGGTCCGTGGACCCTCACTTGGCCCTGGCATCTAGGCAGTCTTGGGACCCCTCCACGAAGGTCTTCACGGACTGTAAGGCAACAAACGGATCGTGAGGTGGTCCTTGGAGCATTACTTAGTTCTGGGCCTTGGTCCATCTCTTAGCCTATTTTCTAGATTAACCCACGGACGGGCTCACAGGTCATAAACTCCCACACGGTCTGTGGGCCATCCATATGGCCCTGTCTTAGCCAACTTTGGCCCTCCCTTTCCCAAACATTTTTAGCCACAGACAGCCCCACCAAAATGGCTATAACGTCCACATACAAACTACTATTTGAGTGAAACCAATTATGTCGCGAAGGTAGCTCGAAGAGATATGTTTTGATAGGTCATAGTCCACATAGTTCATCTCGTCCGAAGGTGTACAACTATTCAAAGTCAGTACTCTCCATAAAATGTCAAACAAACTTAATTAACACGATTTCCTTGGATATGACCACATAAGTAAGACCCATGAAGGTCACTAGCCAACCATAACATATTCTATTATACTTTAATCAACCGCTAAAAAGCTTGAAAAATATTAAGTCATTACAATTTTAAATGAAAGGTCAAGCATCCATTTTGAAAGCTCGTATATGTATATATATTCCCGTGGGATGAGACTTAGTATTGAGGGACTGGAGTAGTAAGTGGGATATCCCTAAGGGTTCCACTCCTTTCTATTAAACCATGTGCCACTATGGGTTATCTCCCTTGATGGGATTGATTTGTTATGTATCCCCTTGTTTAAGGGTTGACTAGGGATCTACCTAGCAAGTAGTCCAATTCCAAGTAGTAGCTCACTTTTTCTCTCATGTTATTTGTTGAGGTCACATCCCCGCTATGATATTTATGTAGGTTTGCACTTCATGAATCATGAAATGACATGGCATATTGTTATGATATAAATTTCATTGGCTATGTGCTCTACTTTCCGTACCATGTGTGCCCTTCTCATCTAGATTTGTCATACGATCATGTGCATATGCATGGAATACCTGCATACTTAGTGCATTATATGTGCTAACCCATACTCTTTGTTGTGCATGTTCTAACCATATAGGAACCAGAGACGATTTCCTTCCACCATTAGACGTCTAGTGAAGATTTTTAAGTATTACTTGTGGTGAAACCTATACTCCAAGGGCAATGCCTCATTTCATCTACCTTATGTATTTAGTTTATGTTACTTTATCTTATGACTTGAGGGTGAGCCCGGAATATGTCGAGCCCCTGTATCATCTTATGTAGAGGCATTGTTGGAGATATTAAACTCTATTGTACGTTATGATATATGTTAATTGCAATGTTATGACTACTTATGTTCGGCAATGGTTCCTTATGTTTTGATTTCATTTCTGCTTATGTTATTGTGATTGTTGGATTAGGAATGTGCTTGTGTGGAATGTTCCCAACTTATCTTTCCCCCATAGCTTGAGTCATACTCACCCTCCCCTTAGAACGTAATTGCTACGTGCTATGTGATTTATGCTTATCCCAATCCAGGTAAAATCCTCATAGTTTGAGTCCAAAGCCCCAAAATCCCCTAGACTTATATGCTACTTATTAGGGTTTTGTGATTCCTAACTGATGATGTGTGTGATGATGCTATGATTTCTTGATCGAGGACTCTTGGGTTCTCCTTTGCCATGTCACATCTAGGCCCCTCTCACAGGTCATGACAAAGATGGTATCAGAGCCCTAGGTTTGTAAATGATCCACGGAGTCTAACATGCCGTATCAATTTGAGTCTTGTTCATGGGTGTGATGTGTGTCATACTTATGAATGAGAGGCTATGATGATATTTTAGGAATTTTATCGCTTCATTGTCCCTTATGTAATGTTATGAGCTGTTATGAAAAGTTTCCTGAATTGGGGTGTTCTTGTTACTCTTTCAGGAGATGCCTCCCAGAAGATCTCCCTTTCCCAGACAGGCTCTTGTCCAAGAAGAACAAGCCCCTCATGAGCATGTTGAGGAACAAGTGACTCACGCTGAATTTTGGAATGTGGTGTCTATGTTGGACTAAGTTTTAGCGAATCAAGTCAGGTAAACTATTCCCACAAATGGTGGTACTCCATCTTCTAAGGTGAGAGACTTTACCCAAACGAACCCCCCAGAATTCTTTGGTTCAAAGGTTGATGAGGATGCCCAAGAGTTCCTTGATGAATTAATGAAGATGTTGACTATTATATGTGTCAATTCTTATGAGAAAGTTGAGTTAGCTACATATCAATCGAAGGATCTAGCTCAAGTGTGGTACAATCACTTGTTGGTGGAAAGAATTGAAGATGTTAAGGTTGATTAGAAGGAATTCAAATTTACTTTTCTAGACCATTTCTTCCCTCTTGAACTTCGGGAAGCCAAGATGACTAAATTCATTAACCTTAAACAAGGTAGCATGTTTGTGAGGGACTATTCTCTCAAGTTCACTAAGCTCTCGAAGTATGCTCCCATGTTAGTAGCGGATCCCTATACAAGGATGCACAAATTCATTTCTGGTGTCTCTGACGTTTTTGTGAAAGAGTGTTGAACTGCCTTGCTTATTCAGGATATGGATATCTCCAGGCTCATGAATTATGCTAAACAAATTGAGGGTGAGAAGTTCAAGGTGAGGAGGGTGAACGAATCCAAGAGGGATCTATTTGATGGTGGGTTCTCCAATTCAAAGGGTGGAGGCGGATTTGGTCGATTCCAACAAAACCAAGGTTTGAATATGAAGTTTGCTAACCAAAGGATGCCTCCTCCTAAGGTACAAGTTGGGGGTTGTCCGTGGGCTTCCCGTTGTGTTCATTATGGGTGAAGTGATTTGGGTGAGTGTAGGAAGGTTTCAAATATTTTCTTTGGATGTGGAAGCATAGATCAAAAGATTTCTGACTGTCCAAAGAACAAGAAGAATGATCAAGTGGCTTCGGGTGGTCGAGGGTAGCCGAAAGCTCAAATGGGTGGTGCTCCCAGAAATAATAGGTTTTATGCTCTTCATGCCTCATAAGAGGTGGATTAGTCTTTAGACATCATGACTGGTATGTTAGAAGTCTTTGATTTTGATGATTATGATTTACTTGACCCTGGTGAAAATTTATCTTTTGTGACTCCTCTATTGGCCGTTAAATTTGGGTTGAGTCTTGAAACTTTTTGGGAACCTTATTCGGTGTATACTCCCATAGGTGAGTCAATCATTTCTTGGAAAATGTATCGGGGTTGTCCTATTTCTATGTTGCATAAAGTTTTCCCCGTGGATCTTGTAGAGCTCGAGATGTATAACTTTGATGTTATTCTTGGGATGGATTGGTTACATGCCTCATATGCCTCAGTTGATTGTAAAACTAGGCAAGGTAGGTTCCAAATTCCTAATGAGCCTGTATTAGAATTAAAGGGTAGTGATTTCGTGGTTAAGGGTCAATTTATTTCCTACCTCAAAGCCCGAAGAATGATTTGCATAGGGTGCATCTATCATATTGTAAGGGTTAGAGACGTGAAGGGTGAATCAACGACGCTTGACTCAGTTACGGGGAAATTATTTCCTCGATGTGTTTCCTGAAAACTTTCCCGGAATTCCTCCCGATAGAGAAATGGATTTTGGCATAGATCTCCTTCCTTGATGCTTAACCTATTTCCATTCCCCTTATAGTATGGCTTTAGTTGAGCTAAAGGAGTTGAAGGATCAGTTGAAAGATTTGTTGGTGAAAGGTTATATTAGGATGATTATTTCATCTTGGGGTGCTCTCGTATTGTTTGTGAGGAAGAAGGATGGTTCGCTCCGAATGTGTATTGATTATTGACCATTGAATAAGGTTACCATCAAGAATAGGTACCCATTGCCCAAAATTGAGTACTTCTTTGATCAACTCCAAGGGGTTACTCATTTCTCTAAAATAGATCTTTATTCGGGTTAATATCATTTGAAGGTAAGGGAGTGTGATATTCCAAAGATGGCCTTTCAGACACGTTATGGTCATTTTGAATTTGAGGTGATGTCGTTTGGTTTGATCAATGCTCCGACAGTATTAATGGATCTCATGAATCGGGTATTTAAGCCATTCCTTGATAATTTTGTGGTGGTGTTCATCGATAACATCCTGATTTACTCCCAAAGTGAGCGGGAACATATAGATCACTTGAGGTTGGTGCTTCAAACCTTGAGGGAGAAGAAATTGCTCACCAAATTTAGCAAGTAGAGTTTTGGTTAGGAGAAGTTTCATTTCTTGGCCACGTGCTATCCAGGGATGGTATTAAGGATGATACTAATAAGGTCGAAGCGGCGAAGGATTGGCCTAGACCATTGACCCTTTTAGATATTTGAAGTTTCCTTGTGTCGGCCAGTTAATATCGGAGATTTGTTTAAGGGTTTTCTTCCAGTGCATCCTCATTGACTAAGTTCACCCATAAGAAGGCTAAGTTTGTGTGGTCAAGTGAGTATGAAAAGAGTTTTCAGACTTTGAAGGATCGACTCACATCGGCTCCAATTTTGACCTTGCCCAATGGGTTAGATGGGTTTATGGTGTATTGTAATGCTTTGCAGATTGGGTTGGGATGCGTACTTATGCAACATAATAAGGTGGTAGCTTATGCATCTCAGCAATTGAATGTGCATGAACAAAATTATCCGACCCATGATCTTGAGTTGGCGGCGGTGGTGTTTCCTTTAAAGATTTGGAGACATTAATTGTATGGTGTTAACGTTGATATTTTCACCGATCATAAAAGTTTGCAATATGTGTTCACCCAAAGGGATCTTAACTTGAGACAAAAGAGGCCGTTGGAACTTCTCAAGGATTATGACATGAGTGTTCTCTATCATCTCGGTAAGGCAAATGTTGTGGCGGATGCCATTAGTAGATTATCTATGGAAAGTGTGTCATATGTGGATGATGGGGAAAAGGAGATAGTAAGAGATGTGCACTGGTTGTCTAGATTAGGTGTTAGGTTGGCTGACTCAAAAGATGGTGGTATTTTTATCTAAAGTGGATCCGTGTCCTCGGTGGTGGTTGGTGTTAAGGAAAAGAAAGATTTAGACCCTTCTTTGGTTGAGCTAAAGAATTTGGTTGCTGAGGGAAAAATTGATGGTTTCTCCCAAGGGGGAGATGGTGTACTACGGTATCAAAACTGATTATGCGTTCCAGATGTCGACGCCCTAAGAGAGGTTATCATAAGTGAAGCTCACAACTCCTAATATTTTATTCATCCGGGATCTACTAAGATGCATCGAGACTTGAAAGAGTTGTATTGGTGGCAAGACATAAAGAAGTACATAGCAAAGTTAGTGTCAGAATGTCTAAATTGCCAACAAATGAAGGTTGACTATCATAGGCCTGGCGCTTTTGCCCAAGACATTGAGATTCCTACTTGGAAGTGGAAAGATGTGAATATGGATTTTGTGGTTGGGTTACCCCGTACCCGTAAATAGTTTGACTCAATATAGGTGGTTGTTGAGCGAATGACTAAGTCGGTTCATGTCTTACCGGTCACGACTACCTATAGTACCAAAGAATATGCTAAGCTGTATATCTAGGAGTTGTTAAGGTTACATGGTATAACGATATCAATCATATCGGATCGTGGTACTCAATTTACTTCTCACTTTTGGAGGTCATTTCAAATGGAACTTGACACTAAGATTAAATTAAGAATAACGTTCCATCCCCAAACTGATGGACAAGCTGAGAGGACAATTCAAACCTTAGAGGACATGTTAATTGCATGTGTGTTGAAGTTCAAAGGAAATTGGGATGCTCATCTACCGCTTATTGAGTTTGCCTACAACAATGGCTTCCATACTAGCATTGGTATGGCTCCGTTCGAAGCTTTGTATGGTAGGAGGTGTAGATCCCTGGTGGGGTGGTTTGAAATAGGTGACGCGGCATTGTTGGGTCCAGACTTTGTTATTTAAGCCATAGAAAAGTTGAAGTTGATTAGGGAGAGGTTGAAGATGGCTCAAAGTCATCAAAAGTCTTATTCAGATGTTAGGAAAAGAGACCTCAATTTTCATCTGGGGGATTGGGTTTACATGAACGTATTTTCTATGAAGGGCTTCATGCAATTTGGCAAAAAGAGGAAGTTGAGCACTCAGTATGCCGAACCGTTTGAGGTGGTTGAACAAATTGGCAATGTGGCTTATAGTTTGGATTTTCCTTTGGAGATGAGCTGTATTCATCCGATGTTCTATGTTTCGATGTTGAGGAAATTGATTGGTGACCCTAGGGGGATTGCACCCTTGGAGGGTGTGACGATTGAGGAGAATTTGACTTATGAAGAAGTACCGGTTGAGATCTTTGATAGGCAAGTCAAGCAACTTTGCAACAAGGAGGTAGCTTCGGTCAACGTACTTTAGAGAAATCAAAAAGTGGAGAGTTCTATGTGGGAAGCGGAGTCGTACATTAAGAAGCGGTACCCTTATCTTTTCCAATCTACTCAAGCCTAAGCTACTAGGTTCTATCTTTTCTAATGGTCCTAATTCTTTAATTATTGAGTTTCATGGCATTGCATGCATACATGAGCACAAAAATGATTAAAATTATGCTTTGATATGAGTTTAAATGGTTTTGAAAATAATGATACATGGTTCGTTATGAGTTGTGTTGATAATGTTTCTTGCTTGATTGAATCCTTCAAGCCTTTCTCTAGCCCATTCGAGGATTAATGTTCCCAAGGGGGAGATGATGTAATGACCCAAAATTTTTTGAACATTGTAGTGGTTGGTTAAGGTCTATTAGAATCTATTTTGGTTGGCTGGTGACCATTATGGGTCTTACTTATGTGACCATGTCCAAAGGAATCACAATGGTTAAGTTTGCTTGACGTTTTATCGAGAGTACTGACTTTGAATGGATATATCTTTTGTTAATAGATGAACTGTGTGGACTATGACCTATCAAAACGAAGATCTTCGAGTTATCTTCACAACACAATTGGTTTCACTCGAATTAGAGTCCATATATGGAAGTTATAGTCGTTATAGTGAGACTTTCTGTGCCCAAAAGCATTCTGGAAAGGGAGGGCCATAGTTGGTTAAGGCAGGGACACACGGAAGTGACCACGTACTGTGTGGTGGTTCATGACCCATGAGCCCATCCATGAGTTGATCCAAAAAGTGGGCTAGATGATGGACTATGGCCTCAAACTAAGTGAGGCTCCATGCACCACTTCACGGTCCATGTGATGCCTCATGGTTCATGAGGGTACCCGTGAAGTGGTCCAGAGAGTTGTTTGGATCCCGGGACAGGACTCCGAGCCAAGTGAGGTGACACAGACCAGTTCATGGTCTGTGTGATGTCCCATGGCCCATGATCCAGTCCGTGAAGTTGTCCAGAATGTTTCCAAGGTTTGCAAGCCAGGGTCGTGACCAAGTGTATCAAGACGATCGAGTTTACGGACCGTGGACCATTGCACGGTCTGTGTAGATGTTCTGTGACTCCAATTCCCAATTATTTTCTCCATAGAATTAATGGTGTAATTATAATTTTAATTGATCTTAGGGTCTTTTTAGTCCTTTTAAACTACCTAAAACCCCTAAATTGAACCCTAATTGCCCTTATTCATCCAATATCTAGAATCTCTCCAAACAATTCTCTCAATTTTCTCTCAACCTCCATTGAAGACAAGCTTGGAAAGTTGGGGAAATTGGATTCTTCTTTAGATTCTTCTTATTCTTCTTGATTAATTAAAGGTATGTGGGATTGATTCATGATTATTGTTTCAACCATGAAGACCCAAAACTTCCCTTTTAATTTTTGATGAATTTTGACTTCTATTGAAATTGGGCCTTTTAATTTATGAATATATTGCTTTAATTAAGGTGTTGGTTGTATTAATGTATTTATTTCAAATAGAATGGAGCCCCTTATTGATTATTTCTAATGATTTTATGTTGTTTAAAAATGCATGTCCCGTTAGTTCTTCAATTCAAGTATGGGTATTAATGATTTTGTTTTAAATTAATGAATTTATTATGCTTTGGATATGAATTTCTTGTATCGATGATTTAAATAAGGATATCTCATGCCCATGATACTCTTGATCATCCATGCATTATATTCATGAGCATGAAAGGTTTGTTATGATGATAATCTTGATAAAGGCTTGGCCCTCATTTTATCATATGTTATGGGAAATGACTAAATATTATCACATGAAGTCTATGTTATGGCTCCTTGAGCAATTATGGGTATTTATACCATTATGATATGATATGTTATGATGATGCATGATATGTTATGCTATGTAGATGAACTACTCCTATTGCATTGGTCTTGGAATATGGCATTTGGAAACTCTTGTTGGCTTTGATCCTAATTATTGAAAGACCTGAATTATGATTTGGCTTATAGCCATTTATGCATTGTTTTGAATGAAAGATCAAGCCTCCATTTTGAAAGCTTATATATGTATATGTATTCCCGTGGGATAAGACTTAGTATCGAGGGATTGGAGTAGTAAGTGGGCTATCCCCAAGGGTCCCACTCCTTTCTGTCAAACCATGTGCCACCATGGGTTATCTCCTTTGATGAGATTTCCTTGTTATGTATACCCTTGTTTAACGCTTGACTAGGGATCTACCCGGCAAGTAGTCCAATTCAAAGTAGTAGCTCGCATGGTCTCTCATGTTGTCGGTTGAGGTCACGTCCCCGCTATGATATATATATAGGTTTGCACTTCATGCATCACAACATTACATGGCATATTGTTATGATATAAATTTTGTTGGCTATGTGCACTCCTTTCCGTACCATATATGCCTTTATCATCTAGCCTTGTCGTAGGATCATGTGCATGTGCATGGCATACCTGCATACTTAGTGCTTTATATGTGCTAACCCATACTCTTTGTCTACATGTTCTAACCATATAAGGGTTGGAGACAATTTCCTTCCACCGTTAGATGTCTAGTGAAGATTTTGAAGTATTAGTTGTGGTGAGCCCTATACTCTAGGGGCAATACCCAATTTCATTTACCTTATGTCTTTAGTTTATGTTACTTTATCTTATGACTTGAGGGTGAGACCGGAATATGTCAAGGCCCCGTCTCATCTTATGTAGAGGCATTGTTGGATATATAGAACTCTATTATACGTTATGCTATGTGTTAATTGCAATGTTATGACTACCTATGTTTGGAAATGGTTCCTTATGTTATGATTTCATTTCCGCTTATGTTATTATGATTGGTGGAGTAGGAATGTTCTTTTATGGAAAGTCCCTAACCCTTCTTTCCCCATAGCTTGCTTCATACTTACCCGCCCCTTAGAACATAATTGCTACATGCTATGTGATTCATGATTATCCCATTCTCGGTAACGCTATGTGATTCATGATTATTCCATTCCCGGTAACATCTCCATAGCTTGAGTCCAAAGCCCTAGAATCCCGTAGACTTATGTGATACTTGTTAGGTTTACGCACTTCCGAACTGATGATATGTGTGATGATGCTATGATGGCTTAATCGAGGACTTTTGGATTCTCCTTTTGCATGTCACATCTAGTCCCCACTCATGGGTTTTGACATAAACTTCAACGAGGATGTAGATTCCATAAGATGGTGTATGTAAGACTACATCTGAACATGAGAAGTTCCACATCGGTAAAACACAGAGAGATATTGGGTATATAAGTAAACAGGCCTTACCTACTAGTGATGTGTTTTAAAGTCATAAGGGCCTAGTCCCAAAGTGGACAATATCACTAGCAGGCTAGGTCATTACCATCCATGTACTAACATATACGTTTTTGCCTACATGATCTAACCATGTAGGGATGACCGAAAAGGCGACTCTTCTACTTCATTGCTAGATTCAGAGTTGAGTGTTTAAAGACTTATTGGTAAGTTCCCATGCTTCAGGAATGAACCTTTTTTAATATTTTCCTATTGAGATTTTATGGCTTTCATTTGATGTACATGTTGAGGGTGAGCAAGTAAACTATGTTATAATCCCTGCCAACATCTTATAGCGTAGAGGCATGTTTTGGACACGATGGTTGATGTAATTTCCCCTATGGGAAAATATGTCTTCTATGTTGATATGTTCTACATGTTTATTCTCTTATGTTTTCTTGTTTTACCTTTTGTATGTTTATGATATGAACACCAGGCTTGGATGGCATGCCTTTTGGTGTCACATTCGTTGTGGCACAACTAGGCCCTAGGTCCGATTCATGACTGAAGGACCCACATAACTTGAGGCTTTGATATAGAAGAAGAAGACTTGAAGAAAACTTGGGGAATCACCCTGTTGCTTATGCCTTGATGGAAGATGCTTTAACCCTAATTGTTTGATGGAATTTGAAGGAGGAATATGGGAAAATATGGATAGAGTTTTAGAAGTTTTGAGAGTGATATAGGCCAAGAAATGGTGGAATATTTTAGTATTCATGTATATATGGGTTTAGGGATGTTACCCAATTTCCATAACTAAAACTTGGAAATTTTTGAACAATTTCGTTCATGGCGGAAATGGGACGATGACAAAGACTTGTTTCATCATAGTTCATTTTCGCGTAAAGTTCAATTTTTCCATGTTTTGGCCGAGGAATGAGTATAGGTCATTTTTACACTAAAATAGATCCTTCGCGTTGCGTAAACCTTTGGAAACTACAAAAACATGTGGAAAATTAGTTTTCAATACAGTAGACTTCAAATTGTGGGATTTCCTACACAGTTCTTCCTCCTCAAAAAGCATATGAACTTGGATTTTCCAAATAAAACATATGAATTTTACAATATTCGAGAAATCAACCATAGGGATATTATGAATTACTTGGGTGGTCTTACAAGTAGTTAGTTGTTTGATTATGCCCTTTTTAATGCACAATTCTTCAAATTATTTTGACAAATTGGTCGGTTCTGAGAACCTTTATTCTTTTATCTAATTGATTTTCAACTTCGTTCACGTATCCTTTAAAGCACTCAAGTCTTTCAAATTATGAATAATTAACTTGACTTAACTAAAGAGCCTGAAAACATCAGTAAATGTAATGAAATATGTGGCACAAGACTTACCTTCACATTCATTAGATCACAAATATCAGAAATTGTTAATTAAAGAAGGAACTCTGCTCTCTTAGCTCTCTCGAATGGTTTTCGTGTAATCTTTCCTGGAAGATGATTTTGATAAGCTGGCAAGTCAATTTTTGAAAATAACCTAAATATCCTTCCTTTGCATACTTGTTCATTCATTCTAGACCTATATGACTTAATCTTGTATGCCATGTAATGATATATAATGAATAACATGACATTATAGAATGATAAACATAATAGTCATAAGTTTAAAAATTACAATTCAAAATGGTATAATGATCATTAGAAATTATAAAATTATATAAAACATTATCTAGAGATATTTTATAAAGAATTATAAGTTGAAAGTTCGTAAAATGAGGCTTGAAGGATTTTCCAAGGCAAAGCATGGGATTTTAGCACTTGGTACCTGAAAGTTGTGTAACACCCCATATTTTATGTGTTATAGTCATGCACATATGGAACTTGATATAGATTGGTGATATAAGTAATGAACTTGTTTCCTTAGACAAATGATAACAATAAAGAAGCTTTGAGGGTGTAATACACCATACCTTCCAATACTGCCAAGTGAACTGATCAATCATATCAGAACTCAAGATAGTAAAAGGTGATATTTGATGTTAAAGTCAAGTGTGGCTATCTCGACTTGATTTCTGGGGTGATAACACTTATCTTTCTCCAACCAACACAAGTAAGCCTGGATACATCATAACAACATAATACAAGATGGTGCAGAAGCTAAATCAACATTAGATTAATATAAACAAGGCTATAAAGTGTAAGTCCAACTAAACCATACTAGAAACCATCCTATAACTGGTTGTCATATGGTACAAGCCTCTAATACATCAGAGCAATAACAAAAGATACAAGTCTCAATAGTATTTGTCTCTCAAATAGAAGAAAACAACTAATAACATCCGGTAGTCTTGAGAGTATACTAAATCAACAAGCAACTACCTCTCAGTTATCAATATCTCGATCCTCAAGAAGGAGATGAATCAGAACATCAATAGGATCTGGGCTCTCTACCTACAGACATGTGTAGAAAAATAAGGGTGAGTACTAAAGCACCCAACAAGAAGACCTAATAAAATACAGAGAATAAAGAACTAAGCACTCCTTTCATTCCAACCACATACCTCCAAACTACAAAACATGCATGCAGGAAAGGTCAAAATCTTATCCACTTGAATAATTAACTAATCCCCATGTTTTACATTAAAAGACAATCCTAAATTCATTAAATACAACAATTGTTAAAGTCCACTTGCCTCAATATAGCTCATAATCACTCCAATGACAATGCCTTTCCCTTGCAAATCGAATCCGAATAATCACAATCTACTTGAAAGGGAATTCACAATCTCAATACGCAACTAACAACACCAAAATCAAGTGATTCAGGAAAAGGACAAAATCATCAAAAAATTTAATACAAAAAATCCATGATGACATATGAAAATTTTTAGATGAAAATATACCTCTCATGATTAGGAAACCAGTAGTGAAAAACAATTTAAAATAGAGTTAAAATGGACTCATAATCGTCAATTTCATAAAAATCTCTTAGTTCATCAAAATCCCCAGATTTCTCAATTGAATCTTCCAATTTTGATGTTAAAATCAAGGGGTAATTAATAGGTATGATAAGTAAAGTGTAAAATACCTTTTTCAATCTAAACCATAAAAAATCAATCAAAATTTGTCCTAGCTGAGCTCCCAAAGATTGAAAAAGAAGGAAAGGCTAAAAATAGGAGTGTGGGGGTCTAAAAACCTGTCACGCCAAAAATCCCATTAAGACGGACTGGAATCCATTGCTGATAAGGCTCGGGAGAACCAACTTGTAATCACACTATCTATGAACATTATAAGGTATTTTCACACTCAACGTACCTTTAGGAAAATAGAAAGTAATAACAAGCCAAAAGGAAATGCATATGACTTGGACGTTGGAGCCACGACACCCAAAATACAAGGCATTACACACTTTACTTTACATAGTCTACAAAGCCTCTAGATAAGAAACACAGTCTGATGAGGGTCGGGACAGGCCCCGCTTCAGCACCAACTACTATATAAATCAAAGCGTAAGCTTTAAACACATAGAACTCTGAAGCAAACTAGAGCCCAATAACAATAGTTGGGTATCCTGTACTCCTACTGGGGAGATCTACTAGCTCCTGTACCTGTAACATGAAATGCAGGTCCCCCGAGAGGAACGTTAGTACGAGATAATGTAATGAATATGTAAGGCAAACTGTACTATGTGTGAAATATAAATTCAAATAAAATCATGCACTGCTATATAGAAAAGGAACCACCTTTAGTCAATTTATGGAATCAAGTACTTTATGTCACTTTACCTTTATTTACTGTATAATTTGTGCACACCACATAATATAAATGACCAGTTGATCAGTGGTAAATATATAACGGGATCGACACTGCCTAGGCTTTTCTTGCCCCTTGGGCTACCCCCGTGATAGTATCGACCCTGGATATGTGATTCTTCCAGCCCTTGGGCTACCACCCATCAGAAGCAACTTTACTTTATCTTTTAATTACTTCTGAGATTATTATTTTCGTGGCCACAACACTTAAGATGTAGGACTATAAATATAACAAGTGACATATAAACAATCATGTAAGACAATGCACAATGAAAAGAGTAGGTTATACAACTATTGAAACATGTAGGAGATGAAATAACACATGGACTTTACTTAGCCAAAAAGATAACTTATATATCTTGGTATACAAAACATGTATGCATCTTCGACAATGACTATATAAGGAAACATTGTACATGTTAAAGAATGAAGACAAGGTCGTTAACTATGTTGGAGACTATAAGTTGCTTTGTGTGCCACAGAAGAATCTATATTTCATGCCAAGTAATAGGAAATCTAGTAGCCTTACATACCTCATTGTACCACCTCGATAATAACTCGAAGTAACTTAATTTTCTCCCTAATAGTTATCTACAATAAGTTAGGTATTAAAACTAGTATTACTAGCTAATAAACACATTTGATAGTCCAATCCACCAAAATATAACAATCGGGCTACAAGCCGTATTTCAAAACCCAAAGGCATTCCTTCGACCTTTTCTTCTTTACTCGTATTTTTCCTAATACACATTCTTATATACATGTTATATCCACGTTGTTCTAGTTCTAGCTAAACTCACAATAATGCAGCAAGTACAACATACAACAACTCCATGCAACACACCATTAGGTAGCATAACATTACATCGAGTGAACGTCCAATTGCCTGAAGTTCCTTCACGAAAGTTGTTCCAAATATCCTAAGCATTGCAACGACTATAAATATGTAACTTAAAAACACCCAAAAAAAGTCCATAGATTGGTATTAATGACCAGATTTTTACCTATAACGCTTTATGCGAGGAAACGTCCGTAAAACTTCGTAAAAATGGTCGTACAAAAACCCCGAAAGGATTACCTAAACAAACCAACTGCAAACAAACAATGACCTGCAAGAACATCACTTTTCACAGACTGAAAATAACCCCCAAACACAACTAATAATAGAGGAAAATGGTCGCAAAGCCTAAGCCATACATTTCTAGGCATATGGGTGAATTTCAACGGTAAAAATGCGAAGAACATACCTAAATTGCTTAGGAACCTGGTGGGAGCTTTTACTTCAGATTCTCTACTGCTTTGGGACGAAAATGAGTAATTTTTAGCTTTAAAACATCAAAATAGCCAACATATAGTTGGGCTTGACCCGACCTGGCCCATGACCCGGTTTCCTGCTCAAGTAGTCACGGTAAAATTCTCATAACTCTTTATTCTGAAGTGGGATTGATATGCGGATTTATGAGTTGCAAACTAGACTCGTAGACCTTAAATTTGATGGGTCATGGACCTTCTAACTCCTTATAATTATGGAGATATGGTCTGAAACATTTGACCCTAATTTAAGAAGGATTTCCTAAAGAAGCTTACGGTAACTTTGGCCATACTTTATCTTGCAACTTCCTTGACTCCAAAAAATAACATATGAACTTTGCGATTTAACATTCCCCTTAAAAAACCATTATTATCAAATTATACACTCTTAGTGCCATCCTAGATGTGAAACTCAATTTAAATCTTCCGAAAAGAGCGAGGTGCCACTTGGGCCATCTCCCTAATCTCGAATATACATTTAGGGGATTCCTTTGAATGTAAACTTTAATCCCTTGATATTAACACCTAATTGAAGCCTTATTGCTCTTAGGTTCTAGCCCGAGTAACATATGCCTTATATAACATGCCACGATCTCCCTAGTTTGACTTAAAACTTCTATACACTCACTTATCTTAAGCGTTTGATGTAAATATAGCTCTCCAATCTGAAATTTAATCACTTCTAAAAATTGGTGCTCATTTGACAAAGCCATATCATGTCCTATATACATAGTACTAGTACATGTGAGACGTGGGGTGTTACATCCTCCCCTCTTAGGAATATTCATCCTCAAATATTAGTATAGGAGAATAACTTAAACAAGTTTAACCCTTCATTTAGACAAACTTTTGATTACATAACATATATGTAGGGACACGTACCAAATAAAGCCTTAATTATGTATCTTGAACATCCTCTTTAGCTTCTAACAGATAAGGGTACTTGGATTTTATCGCTTCCTCAGCTTCCCACGTTATCTCTTCTACTTGTTGGTTCCACCAAAGTACCTTTACTGAATCTATTTCTTTATTCCTTAGCTTCTTAACTTGATGATCTAGAATAGCAATAGGTACCTCTTCATAGGTAAGATCTATTGTAATGTAACAACCCAAAGTTTTTTGAAAACTCCTTATGGTTTGTCTATTATGATGTAATACTGGTCATGGTTGATTTTTGATTGACATGGGTTGAGTTTAATTGGCCGAACGCAAAACGGATCTTTTGGTGCCCAAGAGAGGCCATTTGGGCAGTAGACTTTGAGCTAGAACAAATTTTGATGCGAGTTGAACCGTGTGGTATTCTACATATAAAATTTAATCTAATTGAGTTAGCTTCGCAGCGCAACTTGTTTTACTCAATTCGAAGTTCGTATGAGGGAGTTATGGCCTAAACAGTGGGACTGCTTGAAATTTGGAAGACATTGGAGATAGGCTCCGGAAAGTGGCCAAGGACAGGGCCACGATTCGTGAAATATGTCATGGTTTGTGTGGAGCCCCGTGTGGAGGTCCAATGATCTAGGGGTGGCCAGGAACCACCCCATGAGAAAATTCATAGGCCACGGACCACCAAACGGTCTGTTAGCCATTTGACGAGCTGTCAAGTTTCCGGTCAAGTGTTCCAGTGGCTTGGCTTGGATTGGGAGTTTATTCCTGGGACAATTTTGACTCCACGGACAAGTACACGGTCCGTGTGAAGCCAAACGGTCCATGAAACCTTCTGTCAAATGGTCCAGAAAGTCCTCCTAGAGTTCGCATTGAAAGTTTCGCTAAGTACATTTTGATGGGCAGTTGAACGGCCTGTGAACCATAGGAAGGGCACTGTAGCACCTCCGTGTGACTCTTGTTAGACTTGAAAAGTCCATTTTATTAATGGTAATTTTGTGATTTAATATTTCCCCAAGCCTCTTTAAGGTATCGTAAGGTCTCCTAAACCCCTAAATCAATCCCCAAACCCTCACTCTTCCATTCTAACTCTCCTACATTCACTTTGGGAATTATAAAATCCTCTTATCCTCCATTGAAGAAAGCTTGAAGAATTTGGGAAGATAACCTTGACCAAGTTTGACCTTGCAATTTCTTGGTGAAATTAAGGTATATGGGATTTTAATCAAGGATCCTCTTTCATCCTTGAAGACCCAAGAACCCTAGCTCTTTAAATTTGATTTTTAAGCTTTTAATTAAGTTATGGGTTCTTCCGTTAATGGTGTAGATTAGTGTTGGGAATTGAGTGTTGTAGTTTTAAGGTGATTTAAATCATGTTTTAAGCTTGATTTCATGAATGTTCATTGAAACCTTTGATGATTCAAAGTGCATGTCCTTTTCATGATTTAATTAAGCATGGGTAACTTGTATTATGATTTATTCATGGATTTCTACATGATTTATGATGAAATATCTTTCAAATTGTGAATTAAAGTCTTGATTCCATTACCCATGTTCTTGTATCTCATTCATGGCATATGCATGGTTATTGTTCCTTTGGAACCCTTGATGAAACTCTTTGTTCCTTTTGGAACCCATGATATAAACTCTTGAAACTCATGTATTCATGAAATTATTATTCCTTTGGAACCCATGATTGAAGTCTTAACTTGTGATCACATAGTCCCATGGCTCTTTGAGCACTTTGGATGCTTGCATCCCCATGTTATGTTTTTATTGCTTGTTTGACAAGCCCATGTAGATGAGGTACTTCTAATGTATTGAAATGGAATGATCATGAAATGTTTTTAGAAACATTTGTTGGCCTAGGGCCTAAGCATGAATATGTTTCTTGTACAATGGCTTTGGTTTTTACTGATGATGCATGATTTGCAAAGAATGTAAACCTCCCAATTTAATGTTGCATGTATATATGTATGTATTCCCGTGGGATGAGACTTAGAACCGAGGGATTGGGAAAAACCCTTTCCGTCAAACCGTGTGCCACCATGGGTTTTTGAATCCCTAGATAGAGGTTCCCATGTCATGATTATCACTTGTTCAAGGGATCCATGGGTACTACTTGGCAAGTAGTCTAGATCCAGATTGTGGCTCGTTTGGGTCTTCCATGTTGTCGGTTGAGGTTACATCCCCGCTATATATGAACATAGGATTGCATCTCATG